>BGPT01002086.1:50698-90076 GCA_003297045.1 Symbiodinium sp. clade C Y103 | reverse complement strand
GCTCAGGGTGGTGAAGTCCGACTACAAACACCGGCTCAAAAAGTCTTTTGAGGTGATGCTTCTTGGAGTCACCATGTTTGGCGCCGAAGGGTCCGACACCGAGGTTGCCATCCCCGGGATTAATCGCCGTGAGGATTGGAGCTTTNTGGCGCCGAAGGGTCCGACACCGAGGTTGCCATCCCCGGGATTAATCGCCGTGAGGATTGGAGCTTTGAGGACCTTGGTCTTTTGTTGATCATGCTGGCCGCCCTGGTGATTTTTGACTTGATCAAGAATGTTGGGCTCACCTTTGTTCGTCGACTTTGTGCTGGTGAAAAGATCCAAGACATGAAGGTGAAGATCCTCCACAAGGACGCGTTGATTCCAGAGAAGATCGACGACGACGAGGGGACCTTCAACTTGAAAACATTCCAACGGGTGAAGCTCGCCCCTGGGGAGAGTAAGCTGGTGTCCCTTGGATATTCAGTTGAACTCNGACGACGACGAGGGGACCTTCAACTTGAAAACATTCCAACGGGTGAAGCTCGCCCCTGGGGAGAGTAAGCTGGTGTCCCTTGGATATTCAGTTGAACTCACACGCAGCACTTATGGGCGCCTGGTTTCAAGGAATGACCTCATGCTGATGGGCATCGAGGTTGGGGGAGGCACCATAGCCTCAAATTTCCGTGGTGAAGTGCGGGTTGCACTGGTGAACCGTAGTGATGGGGAGATCAAGTTTGGTCCTGGTGATTCTGTGGCCGAGCTCAAGGTGGAGAAAGTTGCCGACGTCAAGGTGAAGGTGACCTCCACTATGGTCGAAAATCCTCGCATTATGGGTGGTCGGGGAGCACGGGTCCGGGGAGTTTTGGAGGTGTCCGTATAAGGGCTCTCAGGGCTCCAGCTCTCAAAAGGCCTGCATCGGCCATGGAATCAAGTGAAATGGAAACAGATCCTCCTGCAGAACCATCTGGGGCTGCANTAAGGGCTCTCAGGGCTCCAGCTCTCAAAAGGCCTGCATCGGCCATGGAATCAAGTGAAATGGAAACAGATCCTCCTGCAGAACCATCTGGGGCTGCATGAGTGGGGACCACAGGTATATTGGGCTCAAATGAGACTGATGAGAACATGGCGATCACTCCTGGCCAAGATCCTGGTGAATCAACTGGGGAGGGCACCACAGCTGCCGGTTCTGCCGAAGCTGCAGAAAGTTTTGAGGCAGAAATTGCTGTGGGTGGACCCCGTCACCGAGCTGCAGTGCTGGCTGCTCAAGCTCACTCTCCGCCCACTGGGATTGGGTCGCTGAGCAGAGTTTTTGGACTCCATTGAGGAGGAGTTTGCAGCTGCGCTGGGGGTCACGAGGGTCATGGGAGAACCCAGAGTGATCCCACTCTCTGAAAGCCCAAATGGGGNTTTGGACTCCATTGAGGAGGAGTTTGCAGCTGCGCTGGGGGTCACGAGGGTCATGGGAGAACCCAGAGTGATCCCACTCTCTGAAAGCCCAAATGGGGAAGTGTCAATTGTGGTGGAGGAAAATAGTGAAAGGATTGATCCGAACACTGGTCAAAGCATACCCATCCGGGTTAGGCGTACCAGGCGTTTTGGTGATGACCACTACCTCACTGCCCGCATCAAGGCACTCTCCAAGTCCATCTTCCACGAAGACAGGGAAAAGGTGTGTGATTTAACTCAAAGAAAGGAGGTCTTGAATGGTCTCCGTGAAGCACGTCAACTTGAAGAGGAAGACAGAAAAATCCTGTTGACCTCGCCTGAAAGGGGTACTGCCACTGGCCACAGAGGTCGCGGACGTCCACGTGATCCAACTCGTGCTGGTGAAGGAAAACTTATGCCCCATATGTTGGAAACTTCAAGAATCCAAAGTGGTCTGCCGGCCACACCCCACATCCCTGAATCATCGGCTCATCCACGCAATCTTCCAAGTGCTCATGATGATCCTGGCGAAGCTCCACATCGTGATCCTGGTGAAGAACGTCGTGATGACCCTGGTGATGATCCACGTCCTGGAGGGGGTGGGGAGAGAAAGAAAAGAAGGAGAAGAAGGAAGGCCAAGAAAGAGCCTGGTGAGGAAGACGAACCAACAGCTAGTGCGGCACCCGTTGCGTCCACTCCTTCAACTTCAGAAGTTGGTGCTGGCCGAGATGACACTCCTGGCGGTGAAGTTTTTGGGAAAGCTCCGCTACCAGCTGCTCCAGCTACCATCGAATCTGACGTGTCTTCCACAGGCACTGTGCCAACCGAAACTGTTGAGGAAGTTCCACATGGTGAACCTCCCAAAGCTACATCTGTTGCAGCATCAGATGAACCCAAAACGGCATCTGTTGCAGTGCCACATCCTAAAGTACCACCTGGTGAAGTTCCTCATGGTGAACCCAAAGCTGCTGGACCACGTGGTGATCCCAAGGCTGCCCCAAGTGCAGTTCCTGGTGAAACTTCCGTCCCAAAAGCTTCTGAGTTACCTGCTGAACCTCTCGGTGAACCCAAAGCAGTTCCAATTGCTCCACCTGGTGAACCAACTGAAAAGGGAACAGGAAAGGGGAAAGGAACGGAAAAAGCCTTTCTGGCCGAAACGGCAGCCGCCAATCGGGCGATTGCTGCCATTGATGCCATCCCTACCCCTGAAACTTTGAAGGGTCAAGGGAAAGGAAAAGAGGCTGAGCTTGCAGCTCTGAATACAGCTATCAGTTCCATCAACGAGTGGATTGGTGGAGTAGCTGTGGATCCGCTACCAATGGGACCGCCTCCGGTACCACCAAGACGGGCGAGAAACCGTGCTGGAGTCAAACCCAAGGAGGAGACCTCACATTCCGACACCGCTGGAAGTGCTCATGGTGAAGGTATTGAAGTTCCTCTCCGTGGCGGTGATGATGCTGCATCTTCTACGCCTTCTACAGATTCAACACCAAAAGCTGCTCCAAGTGAGAGTGAGGAGTCTGAAATGGACCCTGGTGTGCCCTTTGAACATGGAAGCTATCCGCCTGGTGCGAAGCAGCCTCCAGCTGCATGGCTAGCTGCTAAAGCTGCCGGTGCTGTGGGTGTTAAAGCTCCGCTGCCAAAGGTGGCTCCTGATGTTCCTCATGGTGATGGTGCCAAAGCTCCACCTCCGAAGGATGGTCAAACTGTTCCTCTTGGTGAAGTTGCTAAAGCTCCACTACCAAAAGAATCTCAACCAGCTTCTCATGGTGATGATGATGAAGATGAAAAAGGAAAAGGGAAAGGAAGGGGAAAACCATCCTCTGAAACGGAGGCCGTGCTGAAGGCCAAGGGTGTCCCCATCCCGCCATTTCCGGCGACTTTTCCGCCATCTTCAGAAGCCGCACCAAAAGCTTCTGAAGCTGCTCCAAAGGCTCCTGAGACCACTCCGAAGGAAGAACCTAAGGAGGAATCAAAGGAGAAGCCTAAATAGGAAGTCAAGGAGGAGACCAAGGAGATGTCTCCACATGAAAAGCGGATTGCAGAGATGAGGAAGAAGATCGCCGAGTTCAGAAAGGGCTATGGCACGACATCTTCTTCGGCATCTCCCATGCCCAAGCCAAAGGAGGCTGCGTCTGCTGCTGCACCTCCACCGGCCAAAGAAGCGGCGTACAGAGCGCTGCCGGGTACTGCTCCGCGACCAGGAGAAGAACCACCAGCCAAAGCACCTGGTCGACCACCTTCCAAAGCCATGCCGGCTGAGATAGCTGGTTCAATTCGACCGACTCGTGCTCCAGGCGGTGGAGATGGAGATGATGGTGGGGGTGATGATGAAGAATACTCCCTAGAGACCATCGATGAAGAGGAAGGAGAGGAAGAAGAAGAAAGAAGGGAAGACCCTGTGGTCCTCATTGAGGGTGCTGCCATCAGTTGGCAGCTGAAAGTTTTTGTCGCCCTCGAGAACGAGACCATGGAGGACCTTCTTTACCAAGTCCGAAGATTGGCTCTTGACGAAATGGGAGCCGCTTTTCCTGATGAGCTTATCCTGAGGGTGTCCCAAAGACCGACTGCTGGCACTTGTGCTGGTGCTGCTGAAGCCTTGGTCAAAGGGGTTCTACCGGCTGAGAATGGCTTGGACATCACCATTGTCGAGCACCAGGCGGTCAGAACGAAGCTCTATGATAGGCGTCCCAATGTCACACCGTTTGTCCGTGATGATCCATGGACGAATGGGTGTGTGGCTGTTGGTTGGATGACCGATGGCCTAAAATTCGTGTGCTTCTCGGAGCGATTGGGCTTCCGTATGAAGTACGTNTTGGATGACCGATGGCCTAAAATTCGTGTGCTTCTCGGAGCGATTGGGCTTCCGTATGAAGTACGTGAATTGCCAGTGGACCGGGTATACGCTCTTTTTTCAGCGACGTGCAGGGCTTGCCCCATAAGATCCCAAAAACGGATGGTCCATGCAGGCATTTTGCACAGGTCCCAGGTAAAACCTGGGAGGGGAGCTCGTGCATTCCAGCATGGCCCCTGCTTCAAGGATGACACAGCACNTGGTCCATGCAGGCATTTTGCACAGGTCCCAGGTAAAACCTGGGAGGGGAGCTCGTGCATTCCAGCATGGCCCCTGCTTCAAGGATGACACAGCACAACTATGTGCTTCTGGACTTTTGGCTCAAGAAAAAGAGCTGACAGGATTGCCTGCTGCTTCAGGCTGCGCATAAATCTCCCCTTGGCCCTTTAGAGGTATGTATTGTATGTATTGTATGTATTGTATGTATTGTATGTATTGTATGTATTGTATGTATTGTATGTATTGTATGTATTGTATGTATTGTATGTATTGTATGTATTGTATGTATTGTATGTATTGTATGTATTGTTGTGTATTGTTGTGTATTGTTGTGTATTGTTGTGTATTGTTGTGTATTGTATTGTATTGTATGGTATTGTATTGTATTGTATTGTATTGTATGAATGTATATGTGTATGTGTAGGTGTATGTGTATGTATATGTATATGTATGTGTGTATGTGTGTCTGTGTGTATGTGTGTATGTGTGTATGTATGTATGTATGTATGTATGTATGTATGTATGTAGGTAGGTAGGTAGGTAGGTAGGTATGTATGTATGTATGTGTGTCTGTATGTATGTATGCATGCATGCATGCATGCATGCATGCATGCATGTATGTCTTTGTGTGTGTGTGTGTGTATGCATGCATGCATGCATGCATGTATGTATGTATGCATGCATGCATGCATGTATGTCTTTGTGTGTGTGTGTATGCATGCATGCATGCATGCATGCATGCATGCATGCATGCATGCATGTATGTATGTATGTATGCATGTACGTATGTATGTTCCATTATATCCCGATTCAGGTCGCTTTCATCAACCATCAACCATCAAACATGCCATAACCCAACGTGTCACCAGCCATCGCCCGGGTGTCCAAAATGAACTTCTTGTGCAACATCTCCAATCGCCTCCCCGTGCGGTGCAGCCGCCCGTCGTGGCAGACCACCCGGGCACAGCTCCTAACGAAGATGGCGAACCAGGTTTGGGGGTGGTGAATAGTGAAACATGCAGGTTTCACCAACCAAAACATTGGGTTTTAACCATCAAAAGTAGGATAGATATACTGAATGGCAACAAATTTATATAAGCACAGCTCCCTTTTCATGCCGTTGCTCGGAAGTCTTATGATCTTTCTGTACGTTAGGATGCAGCTTGATCTGCGTCCCAGTGACCCCTCATGAAACCAGCCACTGGGTGGGCCGGGTTGGGCCATGCTTGAGATCACATGAAGCGGTCAAGTGCTTGGATTCAAGCACAGCTCCCTTTTCATGCCGTTGCTCGGAAGTCTTATGATCTTTCTGTACGTTAGGAGGCAGCTTGATCTGCGTCACAGTGACCATTGACCCCCTGATCCCGCTGAGTTTTCATGAGGGGATACCAGGCTTTTGGTGGAATGCCTGTGTTCAGGAACCGGATTGCAATGTTGAGCACATTTGAGAAGCCCCGGGCAAGCTGCAGAATCTTCCCTCTTTGAGCACCTGTGAGTCGATGCAAGTAAGTTGCAACTTGGACTTCTTGCAAATACACATCGCAGACTCTCTGACTCAGCCATCTACCACGACGCCTCACCAGTTCCGTGTTCTCAGTCATGTTCAAGATGTAGGTCGCACCTCCTGGTCTCAAGGATGAGAGGTCAAAACAACGTGCTCCTCCTGCTGAATCAGTAGGTAGATCTAATGCTTTGAGCAGGGTTGTGAATCTACCTCGCAAGGTAGCTGCAGACAAAGGCCAAAGCTTGTCCGTTGAATCACACTTCCCATAGACAGCAATAAGAAGACGTATGATGTCCTCTTGATCAACCCTAGCAGATTGGTGGCGAGCAGCTCGACCTCTGGTTTTCGGCTCGCCAATTCGCAGAAGCACGAAGAAAGTTCCAGGCGCACTGTCCTGAGGTAAAATCAGGTCATCTCTGGTTGCCTGTAGAACTTCCCCAATTCTGCAAACCCCTGCCCATGTCAGCGCAAGGACTGAAGCCTCATATGGCCAGCCCCACATCAAACAAATCGTCAGCATCGCCAGCAAAATTGAAGCAGGAAGCGCAGGATGATGTTGATGTGGTTCATCTGCAAGCCAAGAGAAACAAAGATCCCAAGCTGGCGTCAATTGTTTCTTCAGGAGAGGTCTGGTCATCGCAATGCTGTTGATTGTTTCAGAAAAGCGCCCATAGCTCTTCCCAGCAGCGTACATTTCTCTCCCATAGACAACAAGCCAGTGTGAGATTCTCTCCGCATCCAAAAACTTTTCACCCAGCAAAGCTCTCAAAGAAACACCCTGGTTCTTCCATAGCCAAGTCCTGAAATGATTCAACAGCTGGATCCGCCGAGTCCTCGTTTCCTTTCTGATGACTCGATCTGCAGGTAAAAAGGTTCTCTGCCGCAAAGCCGCTCGTTGTCTCTCCAGCTGCGTTCAGTGGTTCCATGGCTCTAACATGCACAAAGCAGCATGATAAAACTACAGGGCAAAATCCACCTACTCTAGGGGCACTACCTAAGGCTATGCAACCCAGGCGAGAGAAAGAGATGAGCAGACTCTTGAAGATGAGTCGGAGGACCTTTCTGGGATAAAATCCAAGGGCACCAGCTGAGAAAAATAATCCAAGGCACAAAAGGAAAGAGGACAAAATCCAAAATCCAAAGTCAGGGAAGGGCGGTGTTCCTTGGAAAGAAGCTTTGACTGGCCGGACAAGCTGAACCAACAAAAACAAACGGACCCAATTTGCAGCATGCCTCCGGAGTCCTACAAAATGAAGGTCAGCAAGAGTTTCTGGACTGAAGAAATCTAAAATCCATGGCTTGAGTGGTTCAGGCATATCCTTGTCACGTGTCGGGCAGTCGGCCGTGTTCAACCTGGTTGGAGAAAAGAACCAAGCAGGAAAAGTACCAAAAGCAAGCTGTATGGCACATGAACGCTTGGTCATAGCCTGGAGGCTCCTCGCACTTGATCTTCCTTTGGTCAAAGCACCTTTTGCAACTTGAGAGTCAACTCCAAGGCAGAGTCTTGAATCTGGGTGACGCATGGAAGCAAGTCCAAGACCGGAGACTGAGGAGAAGCTCTCAAGGACATTTATATGGGACTTTCTTTTCCAGTGCCATGTCTTTTCGATTTTCCAACTGGTGACATTCATGACCTCATTCGCAAGCACGCTTTCGTAACCATTCACATCATCATGTTCATGACTGTGGACCCTCAAAGCTTTTCGAAAACCCTTTGCAACATGAAGCGCTAGACCATCAACGTACGTAGCTGAAGCCTTTGTCCATTTCCCTTCCACTCTCACATGTGGGTGGCCACCTTGACAGCGAGTAGTCAAATCATCTATCAGAAACAAAGAGGAACCGGAATTCTTTTTTGTGTATACTGCCGAATTGACAACTGGCCAGGTAGTGTTCGAGGAACCCCAAATCGATCAAAGTTCTCCAAAAAGAAAGCCATGCCATTTTCGAAAGAAAAGGTTGCTCAAGGCCACATGGTCGGCGATGTCGATGACCGACCTTCAAAATGGTGAACGATCGAAAACTCAGGGTATTTCCATGGAGCGTCTTCTTTTCGCATCTGTCAAAGCCTAAAGGTTGATCATAGCTTCGCACTGCTGGGTGAGCAGCTGCTGAGAAAGAAGTGCATGGAGGCTCAATCAGAAAAGAACGGAACCTGCCCGAGGAGACCATGTAGCAAATCCATTCCAAAAATCTGAGGCCCCGCAAGTCATAGTGCGGACTCTCGCTCAAATCCAGTACAGGTGCAACAACTAAGCCAATCATCGCAGCCTGCTTTGACAGTACGCCAGCACCTCCACAAATCTCAACAAAGTCAAACTCAAGAAGGGGAGCTTTATAAGGACCTTCAGCGATGACAGCCTCGGGCGTTGGGACATCTTCAGGAAGCTCAAGCTCTTCAACAAGCTCTTTGAGTCGTCCACGAACAGGACGCTCAAGAAGGGTATAATGGCCCTTTTTCTCAGAAGATTGCCACAAAGCTCGACTAACTTCAGCACTCACGTGGCCTGAAACAACTGCACCCTTCTGAATAGATGCATCTGAAACGTAGACCTCACTTTGGAACTCAGCAGCTACATTGGCACTCATCAGAGGGGCAAGAGCAGCAAGGAGTGTGAGCTCTTCCGCACATCTTCTCGTCAGAGGTACTACTCGTTCTGCATCAGGTTTCTCAAGCCCAGCACTCAAAGCAAAGAACTGGTCAACCACCGCAGCAATACATCTCCGATAGAGGAGCGCTGAAACCCAATTTCCTGATAGCCTCGCTGCAAGCAGGGGACTGATTGAAGGCAACGTCGCAGCCCTCAAACTCAAAGCAGACAAAGCAAACCGTTTCGCAAAAGGCGCTGAAACAACACAGTAGCCATTTCGGGTAGCAGAAGGTCTGGAATCAATTTCAGCGCCAGCAGCTCGAAAGAAATCTTCGGCTTCAACATCCTTGGTTCTCACTCGCTGATAGCCATCAGAAAACTGTTTGCAGCTCTCAGCAAATTTTTCCAAATGCATAAGGCTGGAAGCCAATTGAGGGCCGGAGCGCCCAGGGCAAAGTGGAAACGGTTCCCGGGACGCTCCACACACAGCAAGCATCAAGCGCAGCCGATTGAAGATCTGACATTGGACCTCATTGGCACGCCTCCCAATCTCAGCCTCTGAAGGGAATCTTCCAAGGTAGAGGTAATTGATCACCATAACCAAGATGTGCAACACCCGAGCTCTGGCAACCTTTTGAAACATCCTCTTTGAGAGATTGGGGCCCCCACCTGCAAAGATCTGAAGATCTGGAGCTGGTAAAGGAAAAGCTGTGGTTGACATAGCAGGACGGCCATGTCGCTTGGCATGAAAACTGGAACGGAGAAACTTGGAAAAAGGAGTGCGAGTTGCCAAAATCCATCTGGGGAGACAAATGCACCATGTATCAAAATCCAAGGTCTCATGGAAAACATTGGGCCGCTGTAGAGGAGGGTCATGACCATCATTCAAACTTCCTCGTTCTCCTCCACCGAAGCCTGACTGGCTTGCTGGGCCCCTTTTCCTCTGCCTTTTCTCTTTGCGCCAGCTTTCTGCTTTGGCTGGGCGCTGGATGGATTCTGGTTCCCTGGCGTCGGCTTTTGTGAAGGACCAGCCAGCTCTGCTCGTTTGGACTGAATGGCATCCAATTCCTTGAGGTATGCTAAAGCAATTGTCACCCAGCGTTGATCGGCCAATGGACTGAAGCTTCTGCTCCTGGAGAACGCCCCGGCATTCCTGTTGACGAAGATGTTGGACGGAAGGTCGTCTTGGAGACACAGGACTGCTGCCAAATCGAATCTTCCATTGTCCATCACCGCCTGCTCCAAGGTCACCGCCAACAAAGCCGTGGCGTCTCGAGCCGCCGCCACATTCTCCATTTGCAGGTAATCCAATATCTGCATGACTTGGTATTGGATTTGCCCCAAGTCTCGATGGCGCCCATAGCCTCCGAATCTTTCCAGATACTTTGTTCCGCAAATCCCCTTGTCCATCAGTTCCATGGGACTTGAGGAGACTGGAGCCGTTGGATTCATACGGCGCGCCATTGATTGCATGACTGAGGCGAAGAACAGTCCTTTTTGGCTGGCTAGTTCTGCTTGAAGTTTTGCACGCCCGGCCGATCCCCGGGTACCAGTGGTAGAAGCCCCTGACAAGTCCAGCATAGGGTCCGATGAACCTGCTGCTATTTGGCTGACCAGATTGGTCAAAGCTTGGCTCTGGGCTAGAACTGCTTGGGCAAGCGGGTGATCTTCCCGATGGGCAAGTGATCCCAACTTCTCCTGTTCCAAAGCTGCCAGTTCTGCAGGTTGAGCCAAAGCAGGGGATCGCAAGATACCAGGGCTCGGCAGGGTTGCAGTCCTCGGAGGAGGTGCCACTTGTTTTGCCAAAACCGAAGGCTCCAAAGGTTGTCCCCGGACCACATGAGAAAGAGGTTGACTCAAGGCAGGGCAGGAAGCTGAGACAGGCGCCAGGATCTGATTCTCCATTTTCCTCTGCTTTTCGGCTATTGAAGCCAACTGAGAAGCCATGTCGGGGATCTGGTTCATCAAGACCTCCATAGATGCCGCCAAACTGGCAGTCGTCACCTTCTTTGCTCTCTCGTTCTTTGGCTTTGATCCTTCTGGCAAGCCGCCAGTGCCAGGCCTGGCGGGAGTGGCACTTCCGGTAGCCTCTCTTCTTCTCGCAGGAGCTTTGGTTTTTGGAGTCACTGGCCCCTGAGGAGTTCCATCTGGCACAGCTTGCTCGTCGGCTGTGTAAAAACCCAGCCCATGAGAGGGATCTGCATCTTGAATCCACTGGAGAATGGCATCCAGAAGAGCATTTGGATCTGGAAGAGCGTAGGGGTTCTCCAGGTCGAAGCCATACACAATCTCTTCGAACGCCCTGAACTCGCGCATGAGAGCTATGACATCTGCCAAACAATCCACCACCAAAACTTCCACAGTATCCCCGGTCGCGGACACCAAGCCGTTTTCGATGATGACAGATGGCACCGTAAATTCGATGGAAGGGCCCAAAATTCCTCCTCCATGCAAATTTCCCGAGGCTACTTCGTCCTCTGGGAGCACTCCTTTTGGAAACACCAGCATAACGCCATCCGGGCGCTTCATAGCCACCAGTGCTGAAACTTCCATCACTCCATCTGCCTCGGCTTGAGAGGGCCATTGAACAACATAGGGCTCTATGTCCTGCTCCAGCGACAAAAGGCTGTCCATGGTCAGTGGAGGTCCCTCTGTTGGAGTGTCCGCCATCAGGGCTTGACTTCAAAGTCCACAAGTCCAGCTGATTCCAAGTAGATGCGAGCTTCCAGCTCTGATGGGAAACTCTGGGACACCGAAGAGGATGATTGCAAAGACCCAATGGCCCTCCAATAGGACTGAGATGGTTTGAAGATGGTGGGCTTGTCCAAATTGTCGCAGCGAGCCACTGCGTAGAACCGTGATCGCAACTCAATGGCTGGCGTCCGGTTCGGTGAGCCAATGCGGCCACCAAGCACAGCACGGGCCCACTGCCCAGCCACCCACGCCCTTTCAATCCGGCCCTCCGCCGAGATGGAGCAAGAACTGTTGCGACCGCCAGGAAAGCGGCTGGCAAGATCAAGCAAGCGGCCAGGACAAGTATCAAAACTTGCAGCAATCTGGGAGCGATGCTCAGGACGGCGCCCAGTAACCACCTCAGAAGACTCACTGACCAACTCAAAGGAGCGCTCAGTGCTGGGTGATGGCCCACGGCCAGCAAAGGATCCTGAGGTTGCAAGAGCCAGGAACTCTGTGGCCTGTGAGGCTGGTCCTCGGACAGTGATCTCCAACTGCCGGATGCGACACGACAACTCAATGATTTCGTCGTCGTGATTGGAGGGTTGATGCATCCAAATACCTTGAAAGCCTCAGCCACCTCTGATTTTCCAAACCTGGCCCAGGTTCCCCCGCAGAGTGGACAGCAGCAGAGGTGAGGTATGGAAGGAAAATCCAAGCAAGGTAGCAGAGAAGGATAATTCCAGAGGCAAATCCAATGAGGAAGGCAGAGAGGAGACCAGCAAATCCAGGCTGGGAGCAATAGAAAGGACAGGCGAGTCCAAAGAAGTTTGTCCTGGCGGCCTGGGTTGCAAAGCCTAACAGGTCACCAAATGAAGTCATCCATGCTTGAGATCACATGAAGCGGTCAAGTGCTTGGCTTCAAGGATTTGATTATCAAAAGATCATGTATAAATACATGGGATAGCGGCACGCCCTCTAGTGTTCCTGCTCGAATGTATAGCATCTACAACATGCATCAGCAAAAGCACCCTGAAACTGCACCAAAATTGACAAATGCAAAACAGCATGGTACAAAGCCAAAACAAACAAAATACAACGACTTTGCGACTTGGGAGTCAAGTGTGAGACGAGGCTGCCAAGTATGAGACGAGACTGCCAAGTATGGCAGTTTCCCCAAACAATTGGGTGCTCGAATGGAAGCACCATCCAAGTCGCAAACTTAGACCTGGAAAACTCTCATTTATGATTTGAAAACCATCGTGGCCATGTTATTGGTGTTCGCTTAGATAGGAGGATGAGCCCAAAGTAAACCAGGAAACTCCTTAAACCTGTTATTTTGGAAGATCATGGACAAAGTATAAAGTACCCCACTCCTGAGCTTGAGCAATGATCCAAAAACCAACCTTCGTTTTGGGGATGATTGTCCCAGCTGCGGGGAAAGACTCTTGGAAAATCTCGGGTTGTCCATGTGGACTTGTCAGAATCCCCAAGTAAAACCTCCAAAAACACACAGTTTTGCTCCTGGACACAGTGACGCAGTCCCAGTCCCCGGCGGCGACTTCGAAAGGCAGCAGAGGTCGCTTTCTGGCCATAAACCTTGGCACATTGCAGTAGAAGTGGCCGGTGGCATAAGTGCATTTGAAGTTGGGATGGATGGTTGAGCTCAGAAACCTCGAAAGGGTGGGGACCCATACGATCCCAAGCAACCACTTCAGTTTCGAAGCGCGCGCTTGCAATTGCACATCAGGAGGGATCAACTAGACGACAGTGCGGCCCGAAAGGAAAGCAGGAGGGAGTAGACGAAAAGAGTTGCGAAGGAGAAGATAGCAAGAAATCGTAGGATGATGGGTGTTGATGAATGACGATGATTGAGAATGAATGATAACCGTTGCGATGGAAGGCCATGCATGAACTTGTCATGAATGAGAATTAGGTTCCTAAAGTGCTTGTGCATTTGCAAGCGATCACGTTATCAGAGAACTCTTTACACACAGAAACATTTACACACGGAAGCTTTTACACAGAGGAGCGTTTACACCAAGACACGTTTACACACAGGAACTTTTACACAGAAGGGCGTTTACTCCAAGACACGTTTACACACAGGAACCTTTCAACAGAAGGACGTCTACGCAGAAAACTATTTTCACACAGAAGCTTTTAGACAGAAGAGCGTTTACACACAGGAGCTTTTACACAGTAGAGCGTTTACACACACGAGTTTTTTACACAGAAGGGCGTTTACTCCAAGACACGTTTACACACAGGAGCTTTTACACAGAAGTGCGTTTGCACACACACACACACACACACGTTTGCACACAGGAACTTTTACACAGCAGGGCGTTTACACCAAGATACGTTTACACACAGGAACCTTTCAACAGAAGGACATCTACGCAGAAAACATCAGAAAACTATTTTCACACAGAAGCTTTTAGACAGAAGAGCGTTTACACACAGGAGCTTTTACACAGAAGAGCGTTTACACACACGAGCTTTTTACACAGAAGAGCGTCCACACACACGAGCGTTTACACAGGGAAGTCTTTACACGCAGAAGTTTTTCACACATAGAAGCGTAACTTTTACGCAGAAAGGCATTTACACACAGACCCATTTACACTGAAAACTCTTTACACACAGAAACATTTACACACAGGAGCTTTTTCACAGAAGAACGTTTACACACAGAAGCTTTTACATAGAAGAGCGTTTACACCAAAACACGTTTGGACACGAGAACGTTTACACAGAAGATCGTTGACATACATACACATTTACACACAGAAGTCTTCACACACAGGAGATTTTACACACAGAAGCTTTTACACACAAGACCTTTTGCACACAAACGTCTTTACACACGGGAGCTTTGACACAGAGCAGCGTTTACACACAGAGAGAAATAAAATCGCAATTTTGCTCAATTTTTGCACTTCGACCCTCATTTTGTGCGAAATGGCTGCATCTGAGACTTCAAAATCGCAATTTTACCTCAATTTTTGCACTTCGACTCTCATGCGTCTAAGATCGCAAAATCGCAATTTTACCTACATTTCTGCACATCGAACCTCATTTCGCGTGAAAGAGTTGCCCGGAACCACGAAATCGCAATTTTACCTCAATTTTTGCACATCGACCCTCATTTCGTGCGAAAGGGTTGCCGCAACGACTTGGAAATCGCAATTTTTCCTCAGTTTTTACACATCGAACCTCATTTCGTGCGAAAGGGCTGCATTTCGCAAACCGCCATTTGACTGCCCTGCCGCCTAAAGAGAGAATTTAGAAGAACTTGAGAAGTAGGAGTTTTTGGTAAGAGTTTTAACTCCTGAGTACTAACTCTTGAGTACTTACTCCTGGGTATTAACTCCTGAGATGATGTAAATGTTGATGATATAGATGATGTAGACATGATGTAGATGGCGTAGGTGATGTAGATGTAGATGATGTATATAGATGATGTAGATGATGTAGATGTTTTGTATGAGATGTATGTGAGTATGATGTGAGTAGGAGATGTTATGTAGATGAATTTGGTAGTTGTTCTTTGGGAAAAACCCTTCGCGGGAGCTTTCGGGAAAAACAATTTCGTAAATGCCCTTTCATCCTGACTAAGCATCACGACAACCACCCCGAAGCCGTTTGAGATCATCCGCAAACTACCCAAGAAAAAAAACACATCTAAATCCTGGTATATCCCGGTCCTCTTCCGAAACTTGCTGCCCATCCAACCAGACCCAGGAGATTCCAGCTGCACCCCACCTGATACCCGCTCGGTCGCTGGCTGCCGCCGCTGGCTTTGGCGCTCGGCGCCAATTTGCCAGAAATCCCACGGCAGGGCCCTGGGAGAATCCAAAATCTGCGATGCGTTCCAAGATGCTCAAGTCCAAGTCCTCAAGCCGCAAGATGCTTGCCATTTGGGCAGGCCTTATAAACCTGTAATAGTCGGGGTCCATTGTTGGTTTCCCCTCACCATCAACCAGATCTAATTTGGGTTTGTCAAAGAGCCTGGTTTTCAGGTTTCTCCAAAAATGAAAGGTATAGGCGGAGTTTCTCGCAATTTACTGGGTAAAATAGCGTGATCATCCTTGACAGTGTTTGAAGAGATATCATTTATCAGAAAATGGATTGAATACAGCCCAAACCCGAGGTAGGACCACTGGAACTTTTTCGCTGATCTGTTTGGTGGTCAGCCGTTGCCAGTTGCGATATTTTGTTCGATCTTTCATGGGTGTTTGGACTAACCAGGGGGGGCTAAATTATGTTCAATGCTGGCTTGCGGTCGCATTTGTGAAAGAGTCTCACGTCTGTGTTGATTCTCAAAGGCCAACTAGTCACACAAAAATCATCCTATCTATTCTGAATAATACACACAGCTTGGCTCCGTTGTTATGGCAGATCAGGCACCTTCAAACACGAGGACTGCGACGTGAAATGCGCATCCAGAAGCATCTTCACTCCTTATCCAGGAAAACTTGGGACTGACCCTGGGCAATGGTAGATTTTGTGCGCTGTTGATCTATATAAAACGATCAAGAAAAATGTGCCTCCTTGACTTACCCAATTTTGACCAGTACCCGTCTGAGATGGAAACTGTCCTAGCCTTCTAAGCCGTAGCAGGTACAATCCAGTTGCAAGGACTACACTGATTACATCTGATTGTCGTGTTAATCATAGGATATGTAATGGAAAGGTGGAAACTATCCTGCAGAGATTATCCTCTCCAACATCTTCCGACAAAAACTGGTCTTGAAAGTTGGCAACCTTGAAAACGAGTATAATGGTTGACCCCAAACGACAGTCTGACAGGTTTGCCTCTGCGTAGTGAAAGAAATACAAATTAAACAGTAATCAAGTAAACTGCTCAAAGCCAACGAAACAAACAACCAAACCTAACAAACCAAATGAACCAAAAAATAAAACACACAACTTGTTGATCTTGTTGTAGAATTACCAACAAAGAAATGCGGCCGAGAGCGGCGCCTCGCGCCCCCGTCTCAAGTACCAGGGCTCGATACAAATCTCCCTGTGCTTGTCGAAGGCGGTCCCGGTGCTTCAGGTACCTCCAGCAATTCGATCGTCAGACCCTCCATGTTTAGTTGGTCACTTCTTGGGCACCAGGTATTTGTCAAAAAAGTTTGGCTCACAAACTTCCGAGTTGCGGACGAATGCCAAGGGGCTGTCTTGTCATCATCATCATCATCATCATCATCATCATCATCATCATCATCATCATCATCATCATCATGTCAACATTATGTCAACATTATGTCAACATTATGTCAACATCACACGGGTGTCAAATTCACGGGTGAAAAACACTCTCGAGCGCGAAACCCTGTTTTTTTCAGGGAAAATGGTTTCCGTGGATGCCGAAGTAGGGTCTCTGTTTTGGTTCATTGATTCATCGGTGCATTGGCTCATTGATTCATTCAGTCAGTTGTGCATGGATTCTTTCATCTCATGTCATTGGCATCTCAACAACCTGATGCACCTGACAGCTTCAACACTCGGTTTCTTCTGCATCTCAAGATTTTCCTAGAAGCCATCTTCTTCCTGTAGTTGCTTTACTTTTCTAGAAACTTCCGCCCCGGCGCGTGCCGGGGCCTATCTGGTATATGCCATCATATGTGCACGTGTTTGTGCATATGTGTGTGTACATATATATATATATATATATATATTTGTTTATTTATTTATTTATTTATTTACTTATTTATTTATATGTATACTTATATTTATATTTATATTTATGCTTATATTTATATTTATACCAAACAACGCTGACTGCAATAGGTGTATATACAGCTCTACACAGCTTGGGCAAGGGACATGGATCCTTTTGATAGCGCAGTCCCTCCCCTCAAATAATAGTCACAGTCACGGTGGTGAATCACGCCCACGGCCAGGCAAACAAATATCCCTCTTCATCTATGTATGTGTCCCATCTACAGTTGTGAATAACTCAACCAACAACAAAAGCCAGGTCAGCTGCTCAAAGAATTACAACCATTTATGGGTGGTTGCTGAGGCTGGCTCCAGTTTTTGATTGTTAAATCCCCATATCTTTTGAATTGCGTCTGGCATCTCAGTGTTCCCCCCTGCACGCGCACGCTTCTCTCAACGACCAATGCTGCCGTCCATCGTAGTCCCCAGCCCACTTTGCCTCTTGCTCCGCTCGCCCCTGGCGTCCACGTGCTCAGCATCGACATTGTGGGGTTTGCTTTGAATGTTCCCTCAAATTGTCAGGGCAAATCGGTTCTGGGACAAGAGGATTGCAGCACTGGGCCTCTGAAGTTGGGACTTGCGACTTGTGTGTGTGTGTGTTGTATCATGTTGTATCTGTGTATGTCTTCTTGGGGTTCAAACGTCCCGCACCAAGAAAAATAAGAAAGCCTAAAAACACTTCGTACCACAGGCCTAGATCTTTTTGAACGGAATGTAACTTGGCCTCCCTGCTGAGTCTGTACAAATGAGAAGGATTCAAATGGCCAAATCAGCGCATCCCAAGGCACCGGGCAGCATCTTGGGGTCTCAAATGGAGTCGTTAGGGATTCTGTAGCGGAATCGTGTAGAATTCCGCCTTCTAAAAGCTGATTATGTTTTGAAAAAGTGATGGTATGAAAAAATATAATGGCTATTATTGAGACACACCTTGAACTACCACGGTGATCTGTTCCAGGCGGGCTGATGCGCTGATGCAACAGTGTTTTGTTGGGAACCTGGGAGACAAACTTGAGCCTCATGGCAAAATGTGCCTTGACCTGCACACTCGTTCAAGTGACTCTGGCAAACTGAAGCGGATGAATTGTTAGTTCCAGTTCATCGCTTTCAGAGAACGAATTGGCGACCAGCACCTATCAGCGAGTTGCTGACGCTGTCTGGTCATTTCTGAGATTGAAACAGTTTCATGAAGACACCAGGAACTCAGCTTTACGCCTGAAGCATGCCTACTTCTTAAGTTTCAAGTCCTCCAATTCCTTCTTCAGCGCTGCGATCTCCTGCTTCTGCTCATCTATCTTCCGTTCATCCTGGGCTTGCTGGTTCTGAAGCATCTGATCATTCACAGATGGCCCCACTGGGCCCACGGGCACAGGCATGCCCAACCCAAAGCCACCATAGCCAAAAGGGCTGAATGGACTCAGAGGTGCATAGCCAAATGGCGAAATCATCGGGGCTCCAATCCTTGATGGTTTCTTGGCTTCCTGCCAAACAGTTTTCACTTTCAAGATTATCCATCCCCAAATCATACAATCAAAAATCAGACCTGTGTGGCTATACCACCCAGCATCCCAATAGAGATGCGCGGACCCGCACTTCCCCTGGCAGTGGCACCGCCCCTAGGCACAGCCGCCCGGGGCCGCGGCCGCGCGGCGAAGCCGCGGCTGGAGCCGCCCATGCGACCGCCGGAGCGTGCCGCCTCCGCAGCATCCATCGGAAGCAGCGCCAGCAGCAGAGCCAGGGCGGCAGCTGCGGAGGCGCGAAGGCCCCACCAGGAGGTGCCCTGATGTTCGAAGGGTTGACAGGGTTGGGGGGCGGAAGAATTTGAGAATAACTTTTGCGTAGGGACATTCACCATTGGTGAAGATAAGATTTTGAATGATGGAGCCCTTCACACCAGACCGCGGAAGCCAGCTTTCCAAGCCAAGTTTGCCCAAACTTAATCTAACACATTGCTAAGAGCAACTGGCAGTTACAAAGTAAAGTAGAGCACCTCCCTACCTTCCACCAGAAGTGACATGATTTCTTCTCGCGCATTCAAATTCTCTGCTGCTGGGGTGGCTGTTGATCATCCCCGACTGGCATTGCTTAGTAAAATCACAACCCATAAGTGGTTGCATGGCCACACCACAAGGGCACTAGCTGAAGCAGCCATACAGAAATTCTACCATGTACTGGGTGGCAATCCCATTCTTACCATTGCAGCACCCCTTGACCCTTGGCCCCACACCTTGTTCTGAACCTCCGCCTTTGCTACGGGCTGCTCACTCCATGCACTGAATCTATCTCTGCCATCCTTGCGGTCCTTGCCCTTGGGCAGTTGTCGGGCACCAGGCGTGGATCCCGGTAGACCCGGCACAAAGCAGACTGTCAGCGCACCAAGGACCAGCAGAGCAAGACCAACGATGCGCACCATGGCTTTGAATGACAAATGAACCAGGGCGGTCAGGAACAAAAATGGCTGCACGTGGGGAGCGTGACCGCATGGTTCTCACAGTTCTGTCTCCAGGTTTTCAGTTCGCGACAAGCGTTCGGTGTGCGGAAAGTTCAGCAATATGTTTCGATCACAAGACAGCAGGACTATGCCAATTAAGAATGTCTGAACATAGGGCGCCACAGAATTTGATGTTCATTATTATTTCGTCATTTTGACATGGCCATCAATTCAGGTCCCGTCCGTTTTCAAACCCATCAAAATCAACCCATGTTTGATCCCGCCATAGGCCTCGACGTTTCGAGGAGCATCCACGATGTGAGACTCAAATTCGGCTGCCTCATCCTCCGGAATCTCGCTGGGACCTCAGGATGCAGCCGACTTGTCGGCGTTGAGAAGATTCTGGATCCACAAGTGCTGTGCTTCGATAAATAAACTGGGTAAAACATCCCTTATTTGGGGTGATTACTGGCACCCCCCGGTAATGAAACGTTGCAATTGACGACCCCTATTGTTTTTATGGAATTTTAAGTTTAATGGCAAACCCATCTATAAGTTATGGATTTTTGCTTGCCACGTTTGATTTCGGAGGGTGTACCTCTATTTTGGGATATGTAAAAAGACTCCTAGCGGTCGACTACTGGGCTGGTTGGACATTGGATTTACCACAATCTCCCACTTGGGATCCAGCAGTCCAATTGTCTCAAGCATCCCAATGATCCCAATCATCCCAATCCATGTACAATGGGAGATTGGCGTGATATGTTTGCCCTCCTTGCATGACCAACATAATTCACCGAGTCACCAGCCATGGCGCCATGGCAAAGCTGTCCAAGCAACCTGCCACCTTGAGCCTTCATGCGACAAAACAAAAAGCAACCTTGAAGCAAAAGTGATCCATGGCGGTAAAATATCCCACTTGAACATCATCCAGCCAGGTCTATTTAGATGATGTACAACTGTCAAAGCACTGGCCGAAGGAAGTTGAGAAGTCAAACTTCCGACAACATGGACAGATGGAAAAGCAACAGATGGAAAAGCCAATATGGGAGAAGTAGGAAAGTCGGGAAACATTTTGTTTTTCCAATGTTTTGTGTTTCTGGAGGGTCGAAAAGTGGGTTCGCTAAAGTGACGGGTGCGGAGACATCTGGGGAGATGAGGCATCAAGAATTAAACACCGCTGTAGCGCGAAACACATTTCCAAGTCAAAATACGTAAAACTCCTCATTGACGGAGCACTTGTGCAAGTTGAGATGTGGAAAAAGTGCACGGCGTTGTGGCGTGGAGCACATTTCGAAGTGAAAATGCGCAAAAGCGCCTCAGCGTCAAAGCAGTTTTGGAAGCCGAGGTGTCAGAAAAGTACACGCCGCTGTAGCGAAGCACATTTCCACGTCAAACTGCGGAGCACTTTTGGAAGTTGAGATGTGGAAAAAAATGCACGGTGCTGTGGCGCGGGGCACATTTCGAAGTGAAAATGCACAAAAACGCTCCAGCGTCGGAGCACTTTTGGAAGTCGAGGTGTCGAAAAAGTGCACGCCCTTGTGGCGCGAATCGCGTTCGCAAGTCAAAAATGTTAAAAAATGAGGGTCTCGGACCACTTTTTGAAGTTTGGATGTGGTTTGCGTGGCAGGCGCAAGGGAATCTCCACCTTGTCAAAAGTTACCTAAAAGCGTGGGTTTTGTAGCTATTTCAAGAACGATAGCAGGCGTGGGAGATTTGAAGAGGATCTGAGAAGATCATTCTTCGTGGCAGGCGCATTACAAGAGACATCTCAAGCAGACATGTTAAGAGTTCAGGGCGCTGATTTCTTGAGAGGGGTTCCATTTTGGAGCATGAGATCGTCAGGTTTGCTAAGATGATTTTGCGTGACAGGTGCAGCACTTCGTATGCCCTGGCTTCACTTTTTCGTGGCAGGCACAGTATTTGAGACAGGCGGAATGGAAAAATCGCAAAACACATTGGCACGAGGCCGTCAGCTGCACACTCAACTTTCCATTTTTGGAGGAAGCCTCGCAGAATTGCTTCGTTTTTGTTGTCCACTTGGACAATGGAGGACGTCTCGCAGAAAAGCTTCGCATTTCCGCTTTCAACTTCCAAATTTCAAGGAGGTCTCGCAGAAAAACTTCGTTGTCAAGACTGCAGATAAACAAATAGATAGACAGATAGATAGAAAGACACACAGACAGACAGATAGATAAGACAGATAAATAAGACAGATTGATAGCCAGATAGACAAGTAGACAGACAGATAGATAGATAGACAGATAGATCGATCGATAGATAGATAGATAATTAGACAGATGGATAGATGGACAAATAAATAGACAGACTAAAAAAAAAAGAAAGACAGACAGATAGATAGAAAGACAGATTCAGATAGGTAGATAGATAGATAGATCGATAGATAGATAGATAGATAGATAGCCTTCCACACCGAAAATATCCAAAATGTGACTTTCTGAGTTGGAGACTGCTTCCAGCACTGTCCTGAGTGGCCAATTTCCTTTGCAGTCAAAGGCCACACCACACATGTCTTGGGGAATATACTGGAAATATTTGGTTATAAAACCAACAAGAACGTCTCAAACCGACCATGGTGGCACAACTGTAGTTGCAGAACCAATGCCAAACGCAGCCAAAAGCCGTGTCTACACACTTCTGCACATAACCAAGGAAGTTTGTCATGATGGTGAAAATCTATTCAAGACTTGCGACGATTGCGCGGATAAAGCAAACATGCGATCCATCAAACTAGGCGCGTGGACACATTGTGGGAACTCAGCGTCAGTGTACATGCAATGCAATCATTGTTGCACCCAACAAAAGGACTACAATTCTGAAGAAACATTGCATCACATGACTGTCTTTGGAAATTTGTTCACCATGATTGCATACTTCCATGTGAACTATAGATAACGTATATAACCCTTACCTTCGTTTCCCTTGAGTTTTTGGCTGTCGTTCCAGTGCAGCCTGGTGCGTCACTTGGCTACCAGGGGCCGGAAATTATGATTCTTTCCACGCACGAAACCAAATTATATAAGCATCTTCCACTTCTTCTCTGCACACCGCTAGGGACTGTTTGTTTGTGTCCCCGCTCATGAAGGACATGCGGCAAAGGAGCCAACCCTGGAACATTGGGCTGGGATTTGAAATTCAGAGGTGGGAGTCTTGAGGATGCAAGCAATCCATATCGATGCTTGTTGTCAAGCATCTTCCACTTCTTTTCTGCACACGGCTAAGGACTGGAACACAAACAGTCATGAAGGACACACGGCAACCATACACCCCCATCCTTCAACTGGTTTCAACAGGGTTGGCTCGAGGAAAGCAAGTACCAAACATTGCATGGAATTGCGCTAGACAGGTAGCTCAGTTCGGAGCACAACAGGAAAAACCGAATTAAGTTCGAAGTTCTTAGATCGGACTTCTGGGGAAAGTTTTGGCACGGCTGTTGCAACTGCTACCTCCTGAAGATGTATGGTCATCACCCTGAAGGACATCCATCTGCCTCGCCGCTGCACCAAAGTAGAGTCTTCAGTGCAATTCAACAGCCAGGTTGCACCCGATCAAAGGGTCGGACTCCACAAATTGCCTGCGTCTGAAGACTAACTGCACCAAAAGGTTGAGAAAACCTGTGCGTAAGAGTAGTGAGTAGTGGCTGGCAGCAACCAGAGCTTCTGGTCCGCACCATAGTTTCGACAAACCGCTGACACAAGTGCAACATAATGTCAGATGGATCAATCCTTGCAGCTTGATGGCGAGCTTTTTTCTTCTCTCCTTTTCCCCTAGTTTTTGGTGGAACCCTGAGCAAAATGTATCAACCCAAGGGGCCGCATCTTCAGGCAAAATCGAATCAGGACGTCTCGCACACATGACTTCACCAAATCGAATCAGGACGTCTCGCACACATGACTTCACCAATTCGTAGGATGCCAGTCCAGGTCATAGAAATGATCACTACTTCGACAGGCCACCCCCACATAAGAGCGACGCAGACTAGGGATATCATCACACTCATCGGCATAGCTGGATGATGCTGCAAACGCCAAGTTCCAGCTCTCTGTGAGTTGGCGCTTCAAGATGGGGCGACGCCCCGCAATGTCATTGAAGGCTTCGGAATAGCGAGTGTGCGATTTTCCCGCCAAGTGCATCTCGTGTCCATAGGCAACAAGCCAACTGCTCACCTCTTCGGCATCAATATTCTTTCCGTCAAAAACTGCACTCCATGAAACACCATGTTCAGTCATCATCCATTGCGGGTCTGAATCCTCAAAACTCTATCTGCCGCAAGATGAATGGAAGACCTCAGACTAGCTCGAGAAATTGCAAAATTTCCAGGAACCAACGGAGCACCGACTCCAGGGAAATACGCCATGGCTAGAAAGCATGCTAGGGTGCGCAATCTGCAGGTCTTACAGCTACATGCTAATACGACGACGGGCCAAACATCTGCCCCCAACGAAAAACAGCCGGCAAATGTCAGCTCGTTGTTTTGCCGATCTCTTCCTGCAAAATTCAACAGAAGAAGAGATATAATAGAAAATCCACGGCAAATGGTCAGGACGACCAAAAATCCACAGAAAATTCCAAAAGAGACCCTCGTTAAGTCCAAAGTCCAAATCCACCAAAGTTCTTCAAAGCTGACAAAAAAGGCTGAAGTTGGTGGAGGTCTCTCAGAAGCTCAGAAGGGACGAGGCCAAGCAAGGAAGATTGACAAGGAAATCTAAGATCAGCGTCCCTGGTAGGGTCATCTGCAACATTGAGCTTCGTAGGGGCAAAGGACAGAGAAGGGTAAAGGTTTCCGGCCAACTGACATGCGGCCGCTCTCCTCAAAACTGGTGGTAGCGCATAGCTGCTGCTACGGCCTTTGGGCAATGCTCCTTTGGCAACTGCTGGGCCGAGCAAAATTGCCAATCTCGAAACAAAGCTCTCTTCGGTGGCCTGCTTCAGGAAAGAAACTACAACTGCAGTCTCAAGCACATTTATCTGTGAGGTTCTCCTCCAAAACCAACTGCGGCAAACTCTTCAACCTCCAGCCTTCAAAACATCATTTGTCAGGACGGACTCCAAGCCAACATGCTCCGCAAGCTCCAACTCCTCAGCCTGCTCATACAATTCCTTCGCAAAGTGCTCAGCAAAATACTCTGCGACCTGATCCGTGTAGACCGCTGTACCTTTTGCATAAGCACCTTGCATCTGGACATGAGAATGCCCTCCTGCACACTTCCGAGTCATGCCCTCTGCATCAAGCAGATGAACCAGCAGCCTGGGCTCTTTCCTGTGTACCCACCCAAAGTAGCATGAAGCGACAACTGCTTCTTCGCAACCAATACTGAGAAGCCATTTCCAAGCGGCAAGCAAACACATCTTCGAAAGCTTGGGCTGCTCAAGCTCTGCAGGAGTCAAACATCTGACGCAGGTGTAGATGAGGATCAGACAACGAAAGGCAAGCTGATTCCCAAGAAAAACCTTTGGCACATTCCGATCCCATCCAACTGGTATACCATAACTCCTGCATGCCGGATGTGCCGCCGGGGAATAGCTCGTGCATGGCGGTTCTGCCAGCATGGAGCGGAACAACTTCTCCTCTATCATGTAAATGACCCATTCAAGCAAGCAGTCTCAAATCATGGAAATCATACCTCTTCGAATTTGACAAGCCCAACGTCGGGGCAATTACAAATCCAAGTGCGGACATAGATCTTGAGACTTTTCCAGCTCCACCACAAACTTCGACAAAATCGAAGGAGAACAAGGAAGGCTTTTCAGGCCAAGGGAAAAGGGCACCAAGTTCTGGACCTGCAAGAAGCTCCTCATCGACTGAGTCATCACCATCTTCGCCAAGGCTGCTTGTCAAGTTTTGTATACCCACTGCGCCTGCCACCATCAAGCCAAAGGGTTTCGCTGTCAAAGGAGAGACCTTCTTGGAGACAATTGCACCTTTCTGAACCGAAGGGTCCGTTGCAAAGATCTCTGTGGAAAGAGGAGCACTGACGTCAGAGCATGCCAAGGGGACCAAAGCCGCAGGCATTGCAAGTTCTGAGGCAACTGATCTCTTCAGAGGAACAAACTAGTTCTCAACGCTCCTGGCACCAATAGGCCGCATCGAGTACAGCTCATCGACAAATGAAGAAATGCATCTCCTGAAAAAGAAGAACAGATACCCAGCTGCCAGCAAGGCGGCTCGCAAGTTTTATGGAGATGCCATCTGGGGCTGCAACTCGCAAGCTCAGAAGAGAAAGCCCAAGCCTCTTCGCAAGAGGAGGGCCAACCAAAGTCAAACCAAGGTCAACAACTTCATCACGGGTATCAACCTCAGCTCCAGCTGCCTTAAAAGATGTCCTCAGCAATCACGTTCTTCCCAAGGGAACCAAGAAGAGAATGCTTTGTGTAAGCTTCACGCGCCTTCCCAAGCTGAAGAAAAACCCAAGAAGACTCTTTCGGAAGACGCCGGTCGTGTGCACCAATCGCAAAATAGTCGTCAATAATCAACGCCTCCCACAAGCAACCCAAGGACAGAGGAATGTCCTCTTACCCTATTGCTTTCCTCAAGCACACATTCTTCTTGCCCAAGGTGATAACCTTGGAATAAGGCTTTGAAGCAAGGATATTCGTGATCAGAAGGCGACCCAAAAAACCCTCCTAGGCAGCGCCTCTCTTGCGGCGAAGTCGTCTTGGCCTTCAAATCTTCACCTCACTCCTCAGCAAATCTTCAAATGCCCCAAGCTCTGAAAGTTCTGCAGCAGAGAAAGGAAAAGGGACCATGTTTGTCTGTGCACGCTCGGGGGACATTTTCACCTGGTGGTAAGAGTCACGCCTATCCGTCAAGTTTCCAAGAAGTTTCTGCCTCCTCCGTTCTACCGAAAGTCCAAGCAACAAATATCCTGGTGGCAGATTCCGCGAAAGACCTGGCAAATGATACTCCTTGACATTGGGCAACCTTCTGTCTCCTATTTGACGGTCACGCCTTTCATCTTTGTACACTTCGAAAACGCGACAATAAAAGCCATCTTCAGCAAGTGCCCTCGCAAAAGAAAGACGACCCAAACTGTCCCTTGCATGTGCCAGCCGAAGGTATTCAGCACGATCTTTGAAGCTGAGATCAGGAACTGGAAAATTACTAATGGCTGCTTTGTCCATGCCATGCAAATAATCCTCAAGAGGCCGGTTCCCAGTTCCAGTGCTCCTCCATCTAGCTGCATCTAGAGAACGACAGGACCGCAAAACCGGGCGCTCTTGTCTGACGATTGCATCCTGCTTCTTTGAGCTACCTGGATTCGTCAGAGCTGCATTGTAATTACCCAATATTGCCAAAGCCTGCGACCTCCAGAAAACGCTCAAGAGAATCCAAACTTGTAATCAACTCAGCACCGGAACAGCCTGGAGGGAATGGAAATTCCTCCAACCTGCTTCCACACGCAGCAACAAAGGAATAAAGATCCCTAAAGCATCTCAGGTGGATGTCAGATGGATGCCTCCCTGGCTCTTCAAACGTGGCAAAACGACCAAGGTAGAGAAAGTCAATGATGATCACCAGAACATGAACTACTCTCTTCTGTGCCAAGATCCTCAATCGCTTTCTGCTGAGCAAGGGGCCTCCGCCATCAAAACATTCTGGGAAAGGAACTGGTAGAGGAAGAGACAGACAAGGAAGCCGCAAGATGTCTGGCAAAGTTTTTGTCAGCCGCCGGAATCCAACGGCTGAGACACATGGCCCAAATGGTACAGGTGTCAAGCAAATCACGTGCAGGAGATCCACTGATTCTCATTGCCGTTCTTCCTCCTCATTGCCGTTCTTCCTCCTCCACTACGGCCCTTTCTGACCTCGACCTCCCCGGAGAAACCTTTGCTGTTGCTGCCTGACTGTCTGTGGGTAGATTTGAACCAGTTGAAGAACCTAGGCCTTGCTGAGACATCAACCCGCTCCTCTTCACCGAGATTGTTTCCAGTTCTGTAAGGAAACCCATTGATGTGGAGATCCACTTTTGGTGTGCCAAAGGCGGGGGGTTCGAAAGGTCCGCTGCTGCCGGCGCATCTTCATGCATCGCCAAGATCTGCGCTAGTTCGAAGCGTCCACTGTCGAGGCAAGCTTGCTCCAGCATGACAGCTACCAGAGCTATGCAATCCTTGGCCGCACCCCAGCTTTCAGTCATCAAGAAATCCATCGCTGTCATCACCTGAAGCTGAATGATACCAAGCCTCTTCTGTCTCCCATAGCCCCCAAATCTTTCCAGATATCTGGTGCCGGAGACCCCCGCATTCATCAACTCCAGATGTGATCTGTCTGCTGAAGCGGTGGGGCCATCCTCCGACACATCGACTTCATCACCGCATCGAAAAAGACACCCTTTTCAAATGCCGGCCCGGCCTGGAGCTTCGCCCGACCCGCAGCTCCTTTGGATCCAGAAATCCCTGTCAACTGAAGATCTGCCATAGGGTCCTGTGTGAAGCCCCCGCCAGCTGGGAAAGCAAAGTTTGGGTTGTCTCTGAAGAACGCTCCGCCTTCTCCAGCTGCAGCCGCTCCTGAACCTCTACTGGTGCACCTGATCATCGACAACGCCCGCAACTGTCAAAACGGTAGAAGGACCCACAAGTCCAGCATCGGTGGCCTCCAAATCTTCGTCTGGAAGGAAACCCATGCGAAGTGCCAAAAGTAAACGCCCTTCTCGCTGTAACACCACAAAGGCAAATGCCTCGACGTGGCCATCCCCTTCTGACTCTGCATCTTCGCTTCTCCTCGGATAGAGGAACCAAGACAAAAAAAAAATCCAAGTCCTCCACGTGTAGACTCATGACTGCTTTGCATGGAACTCAACACTTGCTGCCTGGCAGTAGATCTTTGCTTCCCTCTCGGAAGAGAGATGGATGAGACGTGGGACCAGGTGGGGCCAGTAGGAGGCGGAACTCCTGAAGCAAGCAGACCCTCTCAAAAGCCTGAGAACACCGTATATGTATTGCAAAGCAAGCTGCTGTTTGGCGAACCCACTCTTCCGCCCTGGCCCATTGGCCTGCTGTCCAAGCTTGTTGGATCCTCCTCCATCCAAAGTACATTGAACTTCCATTGAACCACCCAACCTAGCAGCCAAACCCCAACAATGTTGAAAACAAAACCGCAAACGAGGCCTCAATCTCAGAACGGGCCTCTCCTGACCTGAGGTTCCTCCAGCACCTCAGCAAAAGGAGGAGGGCTGGAGCGAGGGCCAAGGGAAGAAAACCTCTGGAAGCCGTCTTGTCCAGAAGCCGCGCTCATGCAGATAACCAGCGAGGCGCTGACTAGCTGTCGTGGAGATGACAGATGAAGGCGCGGCGCAGAGGCAAAGAGCAAGGACAGGTGATGGAAAATCCAAAGTCCAGAAAGGAGACCGATGATCCAGCCCAAGACAAAAATGAGGAGAAAGAAGGATGCCCGAAGCTACCGCAGTAGCTGGGACAGCCTAGGCCCCAGAAATTTGTCCTACATCTTTGCACTGTCACGCTAAGCACGGAAACCACTTGATCCATACAGTCCTGAAGATTCCAATGCAAACAATCCATGTCGATGCTTGTTGTCAGTGACTGAATGCAAATTTACCATTGCCCCATGTCTTCGTCACCGTATCACAACTCAGTAGCCACGCCGTGTAAGGAAAGATGGTGGAGACTTCCCTGCATGGCCCCCGGGCATAATTGTCGTCAACATTATCATACAGACCACTAACCCGGTTTCCCCGGCATTGTGACCTCTGCCGTTGGCAACACTTCTGTTGAAGGCGGCTGCACTTCAATTTTGCTGATGAGGGGGGCTTTGCGCGGCTCCAACAAGTCCTGCGATTGGTGCGGCGGCAGTGAAATTTTCAATCTGTTTCTACCAATCCTACCCACGCACATAATTGCAATGGGCAAAATAGATGTTGCATTTCCCACGTTTATTAAACAAATTGGTCACCACACGTCACCATGGTTTTGTCGCATTGGCATGCCGACACCACAGCCCCGGCTCCTGCAAGCCTATTTGTGCTTTCGGACCGCCCCAATCATCTTCATCACTGCTGTCGCCCATGGCCGGCCACACCAAAATTTGATGTCAGGAGTCTAAATTTTGCTGGTTCATGTCAAGGTCCCACCTGTTGATTCAAATGTTATTTCATCATTCTATCAACATTTGTGCCCTGCGTGTTGCTGATGTTTTTTGTTTGGCCAAAAATGCTGCGGACATATGAATACGTTCTGCATTCCGCGGAACAAAAACCGTAAAAAAAATCTTAAAATGTAATTGAACAATTAAAATTCGTCCTGCGTGCGATTTTGCAAATCATTCCCCGAAAGACCTATCATGTGCGCGGTGGTCAACGGGTCAATGATACCACAACGTCAGTCCAATGTCGAGGAAAAACAAACGCCGCTCATTTACCCACCACTGTCGACTGTCCACATGAAAACTTGTTGGGCCCCCCTGCTTGTAAGCAAATCCAAGATTGCAATTCGAATTTCAAGCTGCTTCTGATGACCCGAACAAGCTATGCCAACAGGCCCTGTGAACAACTTGTTGCCACAACAAATGGATTGACGCGAACATTCTGGGATGGAACAAACAATCTGTCTCGCGGGATAAATTCATGCCCGCAAAAGTTCGGGTTTCACATTTCAAATCACACCATATCCTAGTCACATTCGATAAAGTTCAGACAGCATCAAAAATCCAAATTGATTATGTCAAATCTCAACTTTGAATTTCCAATACGATATTTTTTTCTGGGCAAAAAATTGTGTGAATTCAATTTTTGTAACGTTTGTGCAATGTATTTTTTGGCTATGCCGCTACCTTTCGACTCTCACGTGCAACCCGACCGCATTTCGAACAACCTCAGCATGGGCATAGCCCTTCCCAGAATTACTTTAATATTAAGTATTATTTTACTTTCCTTTTGGTTTTGGGGAGACGTTGGGTCTGCGTCAAGATTCTGAGGAATTCCAACAGGGATGACACTACCAGCGGCATTTGCTGTGGCCACCCTCCGGGTATATCGGGTGTGCATCAGCACGCATCGAGCGAGGTATCGAAAATATGTCATAGAAATGGGTGGGCCTGCCAAGCCGCAGATGGAGTCACTCAGGCAACCGTCATTGCAATCAATCGTCATGACGTTGGTTGCAAAAGGCCATGGCAACATGAACCAAGACATCGGACCATTCGCACACCAGTATGGCGACGCTGTTCCGGCCCGACGACGAAGCAACCATGAGGCATGAAGAAGCGGATCAAGTCATGAAGGCAATTCCGTTTGCGGCGGCTGTGGTTGAAGCGGCGGCAACAGCAGCGGCAACAGCGGCGCCAAGAGCGGCGGCAGCGGGTCGGAAGGTGGGCGGGTGGGTGGCGGGGGGGGTGGGGGGGGGGTGATGGTGGCGCTTCCGAACACGATGATTAAAGCCGCTATTAGGTATTCATTGCGAATCGATATATTTGTTAAAGCATGGGATGTCTTTTGAACAAGCTGGGACGCAGAAATCGCTTGAATAGACCCTCTTTTTCACAAATATGTGTTTCCTTGTCACAATTTTTTCTCATGAGTTGCATCTTCAAATGTCACCATCACTGACCACCGCGCGTATTTCATCACACCTTGATGTCCTTCCTCAGTCGAAAGCGAACTTCATGGCCTCCGAAAAAATCTGCACAAACATTTTTCTCTGCCTTCATGTTCCCACACGCCGCTCCCTTGAAACCCCCGCACTCAAATTACATCAGGGTTGTTCGCTTACATTGTTCTGTAAAATTATTCCCGGGTTTGGACCACTTTTTGAAAGTTCGGTTGCTCAAAAAACTTGAGGCCCAGAGGGGGGTGAGCGAAAGCTAAGGATGAGTTTGAACGCATCATGTGATTTTGACATGATGAAGCCAGCGTGTCTAGAGTCCAGAGATGTCTAGAGCAACTATATGCGGACAATGGCAATGGTGATATTATGGAAATTACTGTTGTCCTGGAGTTTCGCACGCGGAACAGCAGTGTTTTGTGGGGCTGAAAATGGCATACCTGGGACAAGATTTGCAAAGAGCACATGATTTTCAACTTTGGGCCCACCAACAATGACAATTCTTGTGGGGTTCAAATTTTGGTAAACTATGCAAAGACCATATTTAATCTTCAATTTTTGGCCTTGGGCCCCCCAATATTTTTTTTTTGGGGGTTGAATACTTTTGGCAAGATGTCAAAAAAAAAACATATCTCATCGTCAAGCTTGGGCCCCACCAAAACATATATTTTTTTGAGGTGTTCAAACTTGAATACGTTTGATAAGATTTGCGATGAACATGGCAACATATCTAATCTTCAACTTCTGGGACCACCCAAAATGATAATCTCTTGTGGGGCTGAAATGTGAATACTTTTTGACAAGAAGTGCGAAGAACACATTTAATCTTCAACCCTGAACCCCAACAAGAATTATATTTCTTCTGCGGTTCAAATGTGAGTACTTTAGACAATTTTTTTCCAGAGAATACATTTTAAGTTTATCCAGAAGCATTACTCTGTAGGCTATATACATATGTTGCAGCATTTGATTTTACATATTTTACATTTGTGTGATGCATTTTTTGACGCACAACTCTGCATTTTTTTTTTCCAGGCACGCCTGTTTCAGCAAGTGTCCAGTCGGGTGGCTTGGTTGACAGTTTTTATACTGGCCTGTCCCCAGATGTGCACAAGTCCACGATAAGTCCAATGGGCTGGTTTGGCTAATGGCTGGGGAGTCGNACAGAAGGTCGCTGGTTTGGAGGCTGGTGAACTCGAAGTTGGACTGGTTGGCTGAATCTTCGAACAGGAGGCTGGCCGCAAAGGTGCGGTAGGCAGCCGCAGAAAGAAGGGCGGACCAGCGGGAAATGTATGCTGTTACTGCTGAAGNGCGGTAGGCAGCCGCAGAAAGAAGGGCGGACCAGCGGGAAATGTATGCTGTTACTGCTGAAGATCGCAGTTGGTGTGGGACGGCTTGGGCCCGCGTTTTGGCTAGCAGCCGGAGGAAAGTCGCCGTTTCGGCACTGAAGCGACCCCCGGTTTCGAGGCCGAGGACGACGAGGCGGCAACGACCACTTCGGGTGAGTTCTGGATAAGTTCTTTCTTTGGCCCTCCTCGCGTCCTGTAGGGCGGCTCCTGCATACCCCCCACCTCTCCTCCGTGGCTGGCTGGTGGCTGTGAGTGGTGAGACCAAGGTTGTATCAACTGCCAGCTGGGCGCCCTGGAAAAGTGGCAATCCATTGGCGATGACCTCGATTCGCCGGTTGTCAGCCCGGTCGACCGATGGTAAGTTGAGGTCTGTGAGGNGCGCACCCGCTTCGCGGCAGATTCGGGCCGCTGCTCGCTCGAGGGGGCAGCCTCGGCTCCGGAGAGCCCCAGACCGTGGGCACGCTGCGCGGTGGTCGCCAAAAGGGTCGAGGACGCGACGGCACCGGCATCGGCGTTCGGTCAAAGGCATGGGGAGACGGAGGCGTCTCAGAAGCAGGATGCGGAAGAGGTGGCTGGGATATGTGACATCGGATGAAAAAGGGATGGTGGTGAAAGTTCGACTGGCAAAGGNTTGGGATGCCATCATGGCTTGGCTGGCTGGATCGAGAGTTTGGTGGAGCTCGGCTTGCATGGCTGTGTGGGTTGCTTGAGCTGCGACCCGTTGCCACCCTCGGTGGAAAGTGGGTGGGCCAGGATCATGGTTGACCGTTGCTGGGTCTGGATCTGGGGGCTGGTGCGGAAGTTCGGACAAAGAAGGCGTGTCCCAACCTTGCTGGCGTAGCTGGTGTGCTGCTTCGTGGGCGGCATGCAAGGAGGGCGGAGCTGCNGGACAAAGAAGGCGTGTCCCAACCTTGCTGGCGTAGCTGGTGTGCTGCTTCGTGGGCGGCATGCAAGGAGGGCGGAGCTGCTGAAGGGTTTGTGATACCCATAGTTAGGGTTGCCCAAAGTCGAGGCGCTTGCATGCTCAGTGTGGGGGCGGTGTCAGCCCATGAGGCCCAATATGCAGATGGGGCAAGGCAAGTTGCAGACAACAGGCCCAAGCCACCAGCAGCCAGTGGAAGGTGTGCCCTTGCGAGCGCTGCTGCTGGCAAATCGTCGGATTGGAGCAGTTCACTCAAGGTGCGGGCGACGGCTAAGTCGTGGTTTGCTGCAAAGGCCCTGGTGTGGGGCGGGGGCAAGTTGCGCAGGAGGTAGTTGGCTCGAGGGCTGCCGCAANAAGGTGCGGGCGACGGCTAAGTCGTGGTTTGCTGCAAAGGCCCTGGTGTGGGGCGGGGGCAAGTTGCGCAGGAGGTAGTTGGCTCGAGGGCTGCCGCAAAAGAGAAGCAACAACCAAGACGCTTGAAGGTCATCCAGGGTGGGCAGCCGATCCAAAAGCAGCTGGTGTTTAGCCGTGGTCTCTTCCAACTGGCGTTGTATGTACTCTGGTGTGCCGACTGGTACACCTAGAACTTGGAGCCCTTGGCTGTGACGAGGCAGTGCTTGGTTACCAACCCAACTGTCAGGGCCAAATTCGTGGGGGGAGGGTGGGGCTCTCCCTGCTGCATTCCAAATTCTTGTTTTGCCTTGGTGAAGATGGACGCGGGCGTGACAAGACAGATGGTGTTGCACGATGCCAAGGACGGCGCTGACCCGCTGACTTGGGACGACGAGGTAGATATCATCGAGGAATGCATACAGTGACTCTTGGGGCTGGAGGTGCTGCTGTACTGCCGTCAAAGCTGCGTGCTGCCCTAGACAATACAATGCAGGCATTAGGGGGTCGCCTTGTTCCCCCCCTTCTGCTTGGTGGATGGTGTGGTTTGTACCCGCGTGGTCGTGCCAGACATAACAAGACGGAGTGGCNTGCAGGCATTAGGGGGTCGCCTTGTTCCCCCCCTTCTGCTTGGTGGATGGTGTGGTTTGTACCCGCGTGGTCGTGCCAGACATAACAAGACGGAGTGGCATAGAAAAGCCGAACAAAAGGCAAGCATTGGTTAGCGTCGGGCACTTGCAGGAGGCCGGACAACATGCTGGTGCGGGATATGTGATCATATGCCCCGACGCCATCGACCGAGACGATGGTCTGATCTGGGTCGAGTTCTGTGCTGGCAACTAGGGCTTTGACGACTGCTTCTGTGCCCGCTCGGGTGGACAGGGCANCCGAGACGATGGTCTGATCTGGGTCGAGTTCTGTGCTGGCAACTAGGGCTTTGACGACTGCTTCTGTGCCCGCTCGGGTGGACAGGGCAAATTGCCACGGACGACATGCTTGTTGCAGTTTGGGGGCAAAAAGCTGGGCTAGGCTTCTGGCCACCAGGCGTCGGAAGAAGTCGCCGACCACGAGGCCCCGAATGCCTCCATTCGGTTTCTGCAGGGCTACCATGCGGCCGAGGCCCAAAAGTTGTGCTGCGGTTTCTGGCACTGAGCCTTGGGCTAGGACCTGGCAAACTTGGACGAACTGGTCCGTGATAGCTTCGTCATCTAAGACGAGGCGGAGTGCTTCAGCTGTGAGGCCGGATGGCCCTGGCGCTGCCCCTTTCCGGGCCCGGCAANGTCCGTGATAGCTTCGTCATCTAAGACGAGGCGGAGTGCTTCAGCTGTGAGGCCGGATGGCCCTGGCGCTGCCCCTTTCCGGGCCCGGCAAAGGTTCTTGATGAGAAGGGCACGGGGGATGTGGACTGGACGTGTTGGTTGGAAAGCCGCCGCTTCATCGCTGATGGCTTGGTATGGCTGGTTGGGTCGCCGTTCGGGGTTGCGGAGCTCTGCCAGGGTTGTTGCCGTTCCGGGGGCCAGAGGCTCTGAGAGGAGTGCCTGACGGGCGGCGGAGAGTTCCCCGAGGTGGACAAGGTCACGGGCCCGGCTGGCTTGCTGTTCCGGCCTCGGTGGCGTTGGTGTGGCGTTGGTTTCTGCTGGGGGTGGCCTGGGTGACGAGGCGCTGGAAATGGCTCCCTGCAGAAGTGGTTCCCAATTACCCCGTTGGAACTGGGCGAAACGGTTGCGCCAAACGGGTTTTGGCAGGGTTCGTGTGTTGGGATCTCTGTGCAAAAGCATTCTAGGCAGGAGGCACCACAGTGTCCACGCTCTGGTACGTTGCTGGTCAGATTCCGCTTCCAGAATGCATGCCAATGCTGTCGAAAGTGCTGCGCGGAAGGGCCCTCGGAGAAATGTGGGTGGGCTCCTGTATGTTGACGGGCGGAGCTGGAGGATGGAGCACGCATCGACTGTGTCCAAGCCCGCCAAGGCCAGTTGGAGCTGGTGTGATGTAATGGATGGGAGACGGTTGTCAGTGGTTTCGTTTGCCGTGGCTTGTGGTGGTGGTCGTGGTGGTGGGGATGTGGGTGGCTCACTTTGGTGCGGCGGTGTGGAACTGGAAGAGCTTGAAGTGCTGGAAGTGCTCTCGCTGTCTGTCGCCTCGTCGGCCCCGTCGGCTTGTGGGGTTTGTTGCCTCGCCCTGCTTTCTTCGGCGGTTGCCATCTCGGCATTATGGGTTTCGCTTTGGTTTGGGGCTGTTGGGGCTGGTGGCGCTGCTGGCAGGGTTGGAACTGGAAGGGCGTTGTTGCCAGATGGATCTGCAATCCGTTGTGGTCGCCACCTGTCGGCGAGGAGGGCGGCTCGTGTAGCTGCACGTTCGCCGAGGTACACTTGCAGGAGTGCTTCTTGGGCACTTGCCGGGATGTACCCCGATGCATCACTCAGTTGGTCCAAGGCCCATGGCAGGTGGACTTGGGTGGCTGGAGGCAGGGAAGCTGCTGCACTGGCAAGTTGATTCGGGGCAGTCCTTTCGAAGGCCGGCAAAGGATTGCCACTTTGGATCGCTAAGTCTTGCACCATGACCAAAACCTGATGGAGGCGTTGCCAATGGACAGGTGCGGCATGCAGCAACTGTTGTTCAATGGCGCTCCATTCCTGTGTGCTGTTGGGATGCTGCAGCCATGCTTGCCGAGCTGCGGGTGTGAGTCTGCCAGCTCCGGCGTGGAGAAGCGGCACATAAAGCCAGCTGTTTGTCGGGCCCGGCTGTTGCTCTGGTGGCCTTCTGCTTGCCCAAGGTGGTGTGGATGAGTTTGTTCTGACGGTTGGCTGCTGCTGGGCTGTGGTTGGCACGGCGGGAGCGGGTGGGCAGTCTAGGATTCGGGGTGGTTCCGTGTTCGTGGTGCATACCCATCCTCGCTCTCCCCTTGGCAGATCGAGGGCCAAGGTTCTCGGCCCATGTTGGTGGCAGTTGGGTTGCTCTGGCACGTGCTGCAGCAGTGGGTGGTCTGGGGTCACTGTGCTGTTGCACCGTAGGCAACTCCACTCTGGTGTCCAGTGCTGCCCTTGTTGGTGGAAATTGGGTGCCCATTGCATGTGTCGCTCCGGGAGCTCTCGCCAGGCTGCGTCTGCTTCTGCGTGGGCGGGATCCAGAAGGATGAGCCGGTGGCAGCACAATGGAAGCAAAGTAGCTGGAGGCGCTGGTGAGGGCCGTGGTGGCTGTTCTGGGTGGGTGTGCCGGACGGGGTCCGGGATGAGGATTCCATGATGTTGGCAGGAGTGCTGGAGTTGCTCATCGGCATGAGTGGTCCATGGCTGGCGGCAGGCTGGGCAAGTTGGTCGGCCATTGTGAGCTCGCAGGTTTGCGACGCAGCCTAAGTGCAGGACATGTTGGCAAGCTGGCCATGTGAAGCTAGGTTCGTTGCCATTTGCAGGGTCGATTGGGCCCAAACATATGGTGCACATCGGATCCGAGTTGGGAACCGGAGGCGTGGTGTTTGCCAAACCATCGTTGGTGGGGCTGTCCGAAGTTAGATCAATGTGCTGGGGCTGGTGGCTCGCCATCAGGTAGGGATCAGGCTGGGAAAGACCAAGGAAGATGAGAAGCAGAATGTTCCTGGGCATAAATCCAAGCCCGTGAAGCCGAGAGGGTGCAAAGTCCAAGGCCAAGGGCAGAAATCCAGTTGTTGTTGTTGTTGTTGTTTTTTATTTTTTTTTCGAACCCTTTTTTTTTTTTAAGGGTGGGGTGCCGGCGCCCCGAACCAAAGTAGTATACAGGCCGGTCTGCTTTGGGTCCGTTGAAACACAGCTGTTTTTATACTGGCCAGCTTCCAGATATGCCAATGGCGCCCTGTTATTAAGGTGGTTTCAGGCTCCACCGGATGCAAAGTCCAACCTACAGGGAGTTTGCAGATGTCAGGATGCGATGAGGTTTAACCACATGTAGAAANCTGTTATTAAGGTGGTTTCAGGCTCCACCGGATGCAAAGTCCAACCTACAGGGAGTTTGCAGATGTCAGGATGCGATGAGGTTTAACCACATGTAGAAATTGACCAAAAATATTTAAAAATACTGTCCAAAATAGCACGAAAGAAACGCAAAGGCCTGTTTCGATGTCGATGGCTGTCAGTACTGGTGTTGGGCATTGATCCTCAAAACCTTTTTGAGAAATGCAAAAGCAATTTGTATGATGGGTCTGTTGCTGCTTCGTTGGGGTTGTGCATCTGCTTTGCCTCGTCCCTGTATGCAGGTGGGACGCCATGATCTGTGAGTCATGTGTGTGTCAAGTTGTGTTCGATGATCTCTCGTTCTGTTAGTTGCTTTGGCATTGCTGTTGCTCTTGCTTTGATCGCTTGTTGATTGTCCTCCTTCATCTTCCTCAAGTTGTTCTTTGTATGAGGGTTTTTCCTTAAAATGCGTTGATCTTGTCCAAAGTTGTGAATGTGGTGGTTGATGCGTCCATTCATCGTCGTTGCGTCTTGGTCGACTTCCATCCTGTGGTTTGATGATTGTTGTTGTTGATGGAAGTAGGTTGTCAAGTTCTGGTCCATCTGATGTCATTTCTGGACACTTGGAAGCTGTCCTTGGGACCACACGTACTCTCTTCCATAGATGTCCTTCTCTGATCCAATAATCTGGTGTGTTGTTTGTTGGGTCTGGTGCTGGGATGTATTCTCCTGAACGTGGAATTTCGGTTGATGGCTTCCACGGCTGCTTGCCTGTGCATGTTGTCGTTGGAATCATTGTTGATGTTTTTTCTTTCCTCTCTGTTGTTGTCTTTGCCTTTTGATGTTCTTCCATGATTTGTCTTGGTGCCTTTGCTTTTGGCAGGTTGTCTCTCGATGCTGATGCCTTGGGCTTAAACCATGTTTCTCCAATCCATGCTGATCCTTCGATGATCCTGTTCTGATCTTTTTTTCTTTCTGTTGATACTGATCTTCTATGACGATCTCTTCCTTTCCTGGTTGTCTAATGATGGTCTTTCTATAGTCCTCAAGTTTTTCTGTGTTGATGGGGCACCCATGGTTGAATGGTGTGAAGAGTGCTCTCTTATGTATGCGCAGGATGTATCCTTGGTTGTTCATCGTACAGATGTCGTTGTTGCCACTGTGGGGTCTTGGACCTGATGCGTCCATTTGTGTTGGTGCTATCATTGCTCGTTGTTTGCCTTCTTCATCGTTCCTGATGATTAGCTGTTGGTCCAGTAGTAATGGTGAAAGTTTCAAGGTGATGTAGAGGAATCCATCTTTCCGCACGATGGGACGCAGAAATGACTTTAGATTTGTCATTGTTGATGTCTCACTCATGTTGATCTCAAAGCCTTGATGTATCAGCCTGGTGACTGATAAGATGGGCTGCTTCACATCACAAACGTAAAAAGGGATGACGATGTGTTGTCCAAGTTGGTTGATGAAGTGCATCCATCGATAGCCATAAACCCAGATGTCTGTTCCTGTGACTGTTCTCAGGATGGGCTTGTCTTGTTGCTTCATTTGATGGAGTGGAAACGATGTCCCAAACCATGGTGGGCTAACCTGGGTTGCTGCACCACTGTCAATCATGATGCTCTCCTCTGTTGCTGGTGGTTGTCCAATCTGATTGATGGACATGACTGTTACTATGTAAATGTCCTGCATTGCACTGATGTACTGTTCCATTCCTGTTGGTGTTGCCGATACTGGTGGTCGTAACTTTGACGATGCTACTGGTTGTTGATATCCTTGGTCATATCCTTGTTGATGTTGTGTCCAATCCTGAC
>BGPT01002086.1:35698-45698 GCA_003297045.1 Symbiodinium sp. clade C Y103 | reverse complement strand
CTACTATTATTATTATTATTACTACTACTACTATTACTACTATTCCTACTTCTACGACGACTACTAGTACGACTAGTACTACTACTCCTCCTACTCCTACTACTTCTCCTACTACTCCTACTACTCCTCCTACTCCTCCTACTCCTCCTCCTACTACTACGACTCCTCCTACTTCTCCTACTCCAATTCCTACTCCTTGTAAAAAATTGTGTTTCAGCTCTTGAGGTGTTTGCAGTTTTCAGCGATTCTGAAGAGTAGAAAAATGATTGTCAAATATTGTCCAAAAATGTTCTTCAAAGGGTCATTCACAGTTCGCGGTCGTTTGCCTTTTGGATTTTTTTTGCGTGTGGGGCAACATGTTTTGAGGGTAAGAACGGCAATCCTAAAACATATTACCCCGGCAAAAGGCATTGAAGAGAACACCTAGTCAGAAAAACTCCAGAGAGAAACCCTTACAAAACCTACAAAACAGGATAAGATTAATAAAGAAAAACCTTCTAATAGATGATTTTTGTAGGACTATTTACAGGAACATTTTATATAAGAGCAGGCTGTAAAAATTTATGATGCAGCCTGTTTTCAAAATTTTCATGCACGGGCTTTGCACAGGACCCACCAGGATCTCCACAATATCTTTTCCCAAACACCTAGGCCGTCACAGAAAAACAACCCACAAACTATTTTTTACATTTTTTTACAAAATCCTCTAGTACAGGGCGTTTCAAGATCTTCATGCAAAGAGCTCTGACAGCAAAGGATCTCGCCAGGATCCCCACAAGATCATTTCGCAAGGATTTTTACAAAATATCGGTGGAAATGATATAATCAGCACCGCGCCAGCATGAGAACCGTCCAACATGCACGAAGTGACGGCAAAGCTGCGCGTGCAATATAAAAATGAGCACCGCGCCGCGCCACAAAAGTTTAAAAAAAAACGATCGGCGAGAGGACCGCGCTAGCGATATCAAAAGGAGCGCGGCACCAAGACAAGAGCGATCCAACTTGCACAGCGTGACGAGAGGTCGCGCGAGAGATATCTAAATGAGCACCGTGCAATGGCGAAAACGATCCAATGCACACAAAGTGAAGAGAGGATCGTGCAAGCATGTGTCAGACTTTCACCCAGTATTGCGCACACCACGAAAGTGATGCGAAAGACGACGTTTATCCAGGTTTCAATTTTTTTCGACGAGGTTTTTACAGTGCAGCACGTGCCATCCAAGATGATCACAAAAGTACGAAAGTCAAAATCGGTGACAATCTCACAATACGAGCGTCTCGGAGTCTTGAAATTATCATTCAGGTCCACCAAATATTTTGCCTCCCACGACACATGATTTCTGGCAGCGCCTTTAGTTTCCACTCGCGCCTGCCACACCGAAACCGTCATGTGCAAGATTGATTTGCCGACGTTTGAGAAAAATATTTCGGACGAAAAAAAAGTATTGCAAAGTTATGTGGCCTCATAATGACAGAGTTTGTCATGACAAAGGCAATATGTTTTTTTGTGAAACAGGGCGCCACAACAATGATTGTTCGCCACCTGCCAGGTGATGGTCTCTAAATTTTCACAGCGGTGCAACTCCACCTTCTTGTTCTTCCTTCTCCTCCTTCTCCTTCTCCCACCGGCCAGCTGATCCCCAACCCGCACCTGCCAGGAAATCACCAACTCCATATCGCCAGCTCCGGATGCAGTGGTGGGCTACGCGAGGACCCGACACATGCCAGACAGAATGTCAGAACATATGTCAGATAGAATTCAGAATGCCGGAAAGAATCAAACAGAATGTGAGAATAGATGCCAGATAGAATCTCAGAATAGATGCCAGGTAGAACCAGAATGAATGCCTGAATAGATGCCAAATAGAATGCCAGATAAAATGTCAATACACAGACAGAATGTGAGAATAGATGCCAGATAGCATGCCAGATAGAATATCAGAATAGATGCTTCAAAAATGTCAAAATTGATGGCAGAAAGAATGTCAGAATGTATGCCATAAAGTATGTCAGATAGAATGCCAGAGTGTATGCCAGAAAGAATGTCTCAGATAGAATGGCAGAATATACGTATATATATATATATGCCATAGATACTTCCACATGGTATATCAGAAACTATGTCAAAATAGTGTGTCAAGGTGGGAATCACTAGAAGAAAATATGTTTTTCCTCGGGCTGTCACGTCCTGCGTTGCTTTCAAAATGTTTGCGACCTAGCAAGGTGGCGGGAAACATTGAACTCTCCCTGCTTCACCCTCACTCCTCTACTGTCCGGCACTGTCCTCTCCTACTTCGTCCCTTCGTATCCTCCACCATGTCCAGTATGCCCGCTAAAATGCTGGTTTTCGTATGTATGTTTTCGTTATCCTTGTCAATTTTTTGGTACATTGTTAGTGGACGTACACTTCATCAAATATCACCAGCCTAACATGTTTTTCAGTCAGTCAAATTGTGCCATTCTGAGAGTAACCACTCTTGCGCACCACATAGTACGTGTGCAGTCCTTCAATGTGTCTAAATGTGATGCACTTGCTTATCCCATTTTATCCCGCTCATTGAATTCCACAGGTGGGAACTTGCTACATGGCGGGGATCTTCGGCAGCTTGGGGGAATGCAGCACATGGAAAGGAGTGGCAGTTTTCCAAATTTCAGCAACAAGTGACTAAGTGTTTGTTTTTGCCCAACACTGCAGTTTCCTCGCTTTAGGACCTACAGACTGTTTCTTGGGCAAGTGTTTGTGCAAAGATGGATATTGTGCTGGCAGGCGCCTCAGGTTTGTCAAACCCATGTGCGCAAATGATAAACTGTTCGATAACATCAGAGTTTGGGGGTTGCCGTGCTGATCATATCAGCATTGATGTAGCCCATTATGCTGAGATGGGGAGGTTTGCAAGCCGCAGGCGCGCAGCATGCATTGCATCGACAGTAGTTTGATTTCATTTGATTGTTGGAAGATGTCGGCAGGTATTGGAAGTGTTTGTGGTGTTTTGTTCTGAAAGTGTCAGATTTGCGTGCGTGGTGCTGTGGCGGCCTGAGTCAATAAATTATTTGGTAGCCACATGAGTTTGATGGTGGTACAAGTACATGTTTTTGCAGTGTATATATGCATTTTTTCTGGTAATTGTGGTATTGCAAACGTTGGTTGTTTCAGATTTTTGTGATGCAAATTCAGCTGCGGCCCGAGATTCAAACCCATCATGTAGCCACCAGATCTCCAAAAGGTTGATGCCATGCCGTTCTCCAAGCTGCCAGTGGATTTTGGTTATGCCGACAGCGTGAACTGCAAAATTATGCGGAGCTATTCTGCAGACTTTGGCCGTGTGATGGAATCATCTCCTGGCCTCGAACAGGGCCGCTTGCGGTGGTACAGCGCAGACCCTTTGACAGACACAATGAGATCGCACTTGTTGCCAACGAGCTTCGGTGCAGGTACTGCGGCTGCTGGACTCAGGAAAGCATCAGACTTTCTGTTCAGCATTGACAGTGGCAAGGCCTGGGAAGACATTCAGGAGCTGTTCAAAACACCAGCGGTGCTCAGCAAGCACGGGCAGGATTATGAGTACTGGGTGTCGGAGGCTGATGATACTACAAGTGATCTGAGGCGGGCAAAAGACATACTCCAAGATGCACTTGCCGAACAGGCACCCCAGCCTGAGCAAGAGAAGCCTGAAACAAATCAGGAATAAAGAACGGAAAATGTGTTGGCCTCATTGGCCACCAAGGCACTTATGGTCCTGTCATTCGACTGGTTGCCAAGCCAAGTTTCACTAAGCAACCCTGGGTTGATGGAGTCGAACAAGTGCCATGTCAGAAACAGGTTGTCAATTTTGTTTGCGGTGATTTCAAATCAGATGCGGGTGACGAATTGTTTTTGCGCTCAAGTGGTGTTTCAGCAATATCATCAATAATTACTGAAGCGATCTTGCACTCCCAAGGCGCCCCCTGAATTTGTCCCAAATAACTGGCTGGTGCTTTTTAGCTCTATGAGCAACATGGTGGGAAACTCAGAGCTCTGCAGCAGAGAGAACTAAAAGCCAGCATCCATCAGTCTCCCGTGTTCGGCTCAGGACCCGTTTCCTGACTATGAGGAGCTGGGACGCCAAGCAGTCTTGTGTGCAGAGCTTCCACCGCCCGCAAAGACACGTCAGTTTGACATGCATGCCTGACCTTGAAGAGCTTTGGAGCTGAGGCTGACAGAACTCTACATGCACCACATCTTTCAGCCTGGCCACCAAGATTATTAAGCCACCAGTTTTTGGCTGATTTTTTCTTGTTTTCTAGAAGCACCAAAAAATCGCAATTCCAAGCAATACACACAAGCACAGGCATTTTCTGGCCGAGTTTTCTCGAGGATTGTCCCAGTTCCCGTCATGCTACTGCTGATTGGCATTGTTGTTTCCTTTGCTACGTTCGCAGCCTCCTGAGATGGACAGCACGTCAAATCGTGCACCGCACTGATCTCTTGACCATTTCGGGCCCACATTTGCAGATAAATGAGGCATGCATTTGCTGTGGTGGAGGTAGTGGCAGCGCACTGAGACAGCCAAACACTAGTCAGACCGAACACTGGTCAGCAGACTGCGAGGGCTCTTAGCCTGGCAAGGTTACCACTACAGCATGGACTTCTCCGACATTCAACACGCAGCGACCTCAGTGCAAAATTGTGATAGTTTTTGTTAAAATGGACTTTCAATTTCTTGGACCTTTTGCAACAGTTTACCCTCTGAGGATCAGACTGAAGGCTTCATATCAGGCCTGCATGATGGAGCAAGAGTGCTAGATTTCATGTTTTCCGTTGATGGATGCATTTCGTATCATTTCGTCTGCATATGATGATTTTGCATCTGAGTTGTGTGGAACATGTGGAACTGTGAAAGATGAGGCAAAACAGGCCGCAAGTTGATCTCCGACGAGGAGTTCGCGCGGCGAGCGTGGAAGAAGCGGCCTGCGTGCTGGAGCTCAGCCTGCCAAGACAGGTCCCTTCAGCTTGCCGACTTGCAGAAGTAGTGTAATTTGTAGGACCTTGTAGGAATGACAGGACATGACACGACATTCTGCATTTCGCATCGACATAATTTGACATTGACATACATTGACATTGTCCTTGGTTCGCTGAGGTGTCTCCCAATGTTCTGCACAGCATTGCTGATTTTTTTGATGTGTTTGCCGCGAACTCAGGCTGCCCTGCTGGGCAGCTCCTGTCCTGCTGCCACCCCGCAGATCATGTATCACATGATATTACCCATCAACGGAAATTGAACAACTCAAGATACTGAAGGCGATGTGTGAAGGCAAGTAGGTCACCTTTGTTTGCTATATGATGCCATATGCCTTCATTGCCTGCTTGGATGGAATGCTTAACAAAGGAACACTTGGTATGGTTGAGCTTGCATGCACGCAGATTGTTTTTGTCGAGTGCTGGGAGTACTCCTAATGCAATTTTTTGCTAGTTGACCAGCTGATGAGTGAAATGATCTCCAATTGTCTCGATTCCGAGTGCTGGCATCTACTTCCGGGTTGTAAATTACATGCGCTCGGCGGGTAGCTCAGACTCTTGACAGATCTGTTTCGAAAAAATCTTTGGACATGATTTAACCTGTAGGAAAGGCTGATCCTGAAGAACTTGCACAGAGCCGAGGAGCCAACACCCTTGAATGTGTATTTGTGAAGATATCAAACATAGCATAGCTATCAAACAGCATGTCCACAGAACGGCACCTCATGGGGGACTGATTTTGGCTCCAAAATCTATCAAAAATAGTGGTATTTACAAGTCTGTTGATATAAGGATCAATAAACGGTATTTGAAATCATCCCAGTATCCCACATGCATAAATGGCACCAAAGAATGTTTGCTCAAATGACAATTCCATGGAGTCACACTGCACTTTCTTACAGAAATAGCACCCTCTTTCAAAGGAATTTCTATATACATATATATATGAGAGGGTTCCTTGTAGTACAGGAACTTAAACAATGCCATGCTCTTTCACAAGGGCTACTTTCTCAAAGGAATGCCACACATGTTTGAAAGTAATATTGTGCATACATGTAGAAGAATTAACGTATTTCATGTCATATCATATGGTAAATGCAGTTTCTTTTTCAAAGGAAGATTGCATAACACCATGGTTCAAGTGATTTTTTCATGAAGTCATCAAGTATTTTCTTAAAGGGATGCCACACTCTTGAAAAACTAGTGTGTATATTCAATTTTTATCTTAGAGGGATACTACCCTTCTCTGAAAGGAGTATTACCTCTATGTAAGAAGTACCATCCTTGTTCCAGAATATATGGAAGACATGATGCACTCTTCCTAAAGCTGTTTCTAAGGGAATGCTGTGCACATCTCAGGGCCCTGCTTCAAAGTAATGATACACTTTGACAGAGGGATGTTGTCCTCTTTGTAGGACAATGTTGCATGGAGGTATGCATTTCATATCATATAGCTATCAAAGAGCATGTCCAGCACTGCCAGTACCATCATGAGGACAACGCTGCAGAAATCGCTGATGCTTGCTTGACTATCAACCAGACAGTTCATAGCTCAGCCACCAAACACATCGCCATGGTGAAGTTGAAAGCGTTGCTGTAGTTGCAGTGCAGTTGCAGGGAGCATGTGTCCTTGGCCTGACTGCTCTGGTTGCGCTGAGATCTCTCAGCTGCATGACGACCTTCTGCAGGACCTTGGGCAATGATGGGTGCTTCGTGAGCATGGTTTTCTGTTTAGATCTTTGGAAATCGTTCTTTGCCTTTGCCGAGCTTTGCCATGCTGCCACCTGTCCGGTAGATCCCATTGTCCTGCAAGACGGAAAGCAAGTCTGCTCCTGAGTTGCCTTTGATCACTGGGAAGCGCCAAAATTTTGATGCCTCGGCAGCCTCAGGATGGCCAAGCAGATCCTCTACACTTTTACCACCAATGCCTTGGGTATAAGCCTCAGTTGGTCCCGCAGGGGCAGGAAACGCTTCAAGATTCGCAAGCTTACCATGTTGCATATGCTATCATATGTTGCTGTATGCTACAGGGGCCATTGATGATTACGTGGACCAAGTCTACAGCATTGTAGATATTGCCTGAGCCCCAGACTGGTGGTAGGAGTATGCAAGTATGATGACAATCTTAGAAGGATTTAATGAGTTTTTTTGATGCACATATAGGTCCATAGTACAGAACCCAGCACATTTAACCGCTCATTTGCTCGCGCTTGGTGTGGGAATCCTGCAGACATGTTTAGAGCCAAGGGTTGTCAAAAAGACACATTTGTCCTGATTCTGAGGTGGTCCCAATTCCAGATCAAATCAGAAAGTTTCGAGATTTTGCTTCAGGCCGACATGTTATGTGCAGATGGTGGTGCAACACTGGCAATGTTTGCATTTGTACAAGAGTATTCCGCACTCTTTGCAAGGCCAGCGGCCAACGAGTGTGAGGTTGCCTTTGGCTCCTTTGGGGCTCATGCGACTTCAATGGCATTTATGGCAGTTGCTTTGAAAACTCCAGCATGTCAAGATATGTCAAGCATACACAAATGACAAAGGAATCAGACTTCAGCACGGGATTTTGAGTATATGGAGCTGAGGGCCGCTATTTGTTGGAACCTTGTTTTTTGCCAGTTCTAGACTGTCCATGTGACTGCATTCTGCAGCGTGCAACACTTCTGCCAAGAACAACTTGAATGCCTTCAGGTGCTTTGATTGTGCTTGAGGCCACCATGACCACTTGCTGTTGCTTGGCTGTTATTAGATTTCGAAGAGCCAGGCTTCTTGTGTTCTTGTGGGCGCGGGCGTGTTTGCGAGCTGTTGGTTTAGTGCAGTGCATCAGGGAAGTTTGTGGAATTCAGGTAGGAACAGCAGCATCACAAAGTGTGTAGACACAGGTCCTGTCCTCAGCATTTCTTAGTCAGCTCTACAGCTAGGATTTTTTTCTGCTTTCCGTTTACCAGATTTGTGTATATAGGGGACTTGTGCTTGGATGATTGGTGCGTGGAATCGGTTTCATTGCCTTTTGCCATCTCGATTTGGTGGTCCTCCTACCTCTCAGGCTTGAAACTAGCCGCTGCTTTGTTCTCTCTCATTGTCCCAGACTTAATCTATCTGAATATGCAGAGGCAAGGGGATATGCCACTTCTTGTCACTGGTCTTGGATCGCCTTAGCCTTTGGCAAAACTCCGGGAGATGGCGATGGAGAGAGAATGACAAAGCCACATTGTGCGATTTGTGGGAGCACAAGAAGTCACGTTGTTGCTGAGATTCTGGTCGTGGCGATCTTGATCTGTGTAGAAACCATCCTCATGATCATCCTGAGCTAGAGCCCTATTTGCATGGAAGAAGGAGTGCAGCCATTGCTGTAGCGCATGCAGCTGGACCCGGGCTTTCTTCGAAGGCAAATTCTGCGAAGATGTTGACCATAACGTCCTCTCGTACATCAATTCCACCACGTCTCCTGGCAGATTGGAATTACAGGTACTTCGACATTATACGGGTGGATTTGAAAGTTGTGATGTTCGCTTTATGTACATCAAGAGGCGCAAAGTTCTGAGTCATGAGGTGAAAAGCGAAAACTGTTTGGGGGCTGGATGTTTCATTTATCCATTTAGTGGTTGGGTTGCTTTCACCACCTGACAGCCGTTCACTTCAACTGTTTTTGACCTCAGACGGAATCCAGACGCATTTTTTCCCTATAGTTTCTGATTTGTTGCCGCTTCTATGGTTCCCAAATTCTGGCAAATGTATGCAAATGTTGAACGTGCTCACTTGCTGGATCTGTTGGAGGAAGTTGTAAAGGCTTGGCTCAAAGGCTTTGGCAACATAGGCATAGGCGGATACTGAATGATTCAGGTACAACATCTCCGGTGTAATTCCTGAGATCGCCAACTACTACATCCGCCAACGCCCCAGCTATCTAGCCTGCTGATTTGATTTTCCGATACATCATATCCTTGAGTTGTTGAGGTGGTGCTGAGAAGAATCCGGTCATGGAGCAGCCTGGCGTGAAACAGCCTGAAACTCTTCACAACCACTGGAGTTTCGGTGTGGTCTTGGAAGAGAGATGCATAGGGCCTTCCGCACTTGCTTCCATGGATTTGTTCTGATACCCGAGCCTCCTAGCAAAACTGACGAATGGAACTTCTGCTGTTTGGATAGATTGCTTCGCCTTACCCACATTGGCCGAATCCATTGAATCCATTTTGTTGTTCCATGTTGTTCCTGGTCTTGCACTTTGAGCATCCAGCACAGGTACGATGCACTGGCCAGGAAGTATATTAATCAGATCCAAGACTATTATGACAAAGCCCGGAGCTGAGCTTTTGCGCCGCCTCATCGTGCCATAGATGTTACTTCGCTTCAGGCAAAGATAGGTTTGGCAGGGTTTGGTCTGGCATGCCCGGGTGCCCAACACGCTGGCAGAGTTTGAACCAATTTCAATCCAAACCATTCTCCATTTGTGTGCCTGCTTCGGTGGCAGCTCATGAGTCGAGGCCCTGCATTCTTCAAACTGGACGTTGACGATATAGCCATCAAAGCGCGCGAAATCCTGGACAGGCGAGGCATGGTAAGAATTGAAGTTAAACCTTGCAAAATTCGAAAAGAGATATCTCTCTCTCTAATATATATATATATATATATATATAATCACCACCCCTTTAGGGCCCCGAAACAGGGGGGGACGTTGTCTATATGTAACGGGCTATTTCTCATACCCCCCCCCCCCAAATTTAAATGTATTTACGGAACCTGATAGGTCCCCCTACGTCAAAAAACAAGCCTTTTTGAGATTACATTTTTGCCTTCGGAAAGGGGNGTGTCTTTTGTTGTCTTGTTTGATGACTTTTTGCAAGGAATTATGGACCTCAGGTATATGTTTTTATGACCTTCCGCATATCAATTTACATTTTTTTTAGATTCAAAGATTTTCCCAAAATTTGCAAGAGATTGTGTACCTCAACTGCCTCTATATTACATGTTGAAATGATTAAAAAAATGTAGAATATATGAAGG
>BGPT01002086.1:3441-35682 GCA_003297045.1 Symbiodinium sp. clade C Y103 | reverse complement strand
GATTGTGTACCTCAACTGCCTCTATATTACATGTTGAAATGATTAAAAAAATGTAGAATATATGAAGGTTTCCTTGCATATAGGGGTCCTACAAACTTTAATTTTACATTTTTGGTTTTATGCAATTCTGCAGCTATTTGAAGACCTTTATGCCATCATTTTACATTTTTGTTTGCATTTTGGGCATTTTTTGTCCGTTNTTTGGTTTTATGCAATTCTGCAGCTATTTGAAGACCTTTATGCCATCATTTTACATTTTTGTTTGCATTTTGGGCATTTTTTGTCCGTTTTTTTAAAAATGTAATCTTCCATTTAAAGGTCCCCTCCAAAAAAACCCAGGGGACGTTTAAATGCCAGGATTACATATATATACGTGGAAAATTTGTTTATTGAAATCTTACATTTACAACGTCCTCCCCCCCAAAATGACACTATTATTGCAAAATACATTTAGACAACGTCCCNTTTACAACGTCCTCCCCCCCAAAATGACACTATTATTGCAAAATACATTTAGACAACGTCCCCCCCTGCTAAACGGGTGGTGATTATATATATATATATGTGCCATTGCATCTTGAATGAGAAGAAAGTGGCCGAAACTGGCCGACACTGGCCGACAGGGCCAAAAAGCTGCTCAAGGGGAACAACATTTACCCATACTACAGACAGGCCACTGTGCTGGTGCTTTTGGGTGGTGTGAGAGTCTATGACAGTCTGTGAACTGAGAAGTCTTTACAAGGTGGTGCGCAGGGGCATTTGCAATGTTGTCATTGCGGGCGCTTGTGAGCTCAGATTTGAAGGAACTTCTGGCTGTTGTTGAGCTGCGTAGATTTGCATGCATCGCATCATCATCATCATCATCATCATCATCATCATCATCATCATCATCATCATCATCATCATCATCCATCATTCATCATTCATCATTCATCATTCATCATTNATCATCATCATCATCATCATCATCCATCATTCATCATTCATCATTCATCATTCATCATTCATCATTCATCATTCATCATTCATCATTCATCATTCATCACTCATCACTCATCACTCATCACTCATCATTCATCATTCATCATTCATCATTCATCATTCATCATTCATCATTCATCATCATCATCATCATCATCATCATCATCATCATCATCATCATCATTCATCATTCATCATTCATCATTCATCATTCATCATTCATCATTCATCATTNATCATCATCATCATCATCATCATCATCATCATCATCATTCATCATTCATCATTCATCATTCATCATTCATCATTCATCATTCATCATTCATCATTCATCCTTCATCCTTCATCCTTCATCCTTCATCCTTCATCCTTCATCCTTCATCCTTCATCCTTCATCCTTCATCCTTCATCATTCATCATTCATCATTCATCATCATCATCATCATCATCATCATCATCATCATCATCATCATCATCATCATCATCATCATCCATCATCATTCATCATTCATCATTCATCATTCATCATTCATCATTCATCATTCATCATTCATCATTCATCATTCATCATTCATCATTCATCATGTATCATCATCATCATCATCGTCATCATCATCATCATCATCATCATCATCATCATCATCATCATCATCATCATCATCATCATCATCATCATCGTCATCATCATCATCATCATCATCATCATCATCATCATCATCATCATCATCATCATCATCATCATCATCATCATCATCATCATTCATCATCATCATCATCCATCAGCATCCGTCCGTCCGTCCATCTATCCACCCATCCATCTCTTTCTCTCTGTGAATCTTAGCGGAAAGGCATCCCCAGCATTCCCCGTAGACCTCTCAGGTCGGATGGATGTGGCTTTTGCAAGTTGTAACTGGAGTTGAGCTTAGAGGGTTTTGGACGTTGCACGATGTCAGCGGCTGTCAGCGCTATGCTACCTCTTGAGCATGTCGGTGCAGCTTGTTCGTTCATCCACAGTCAGAATTGGTCAGCTTTCAGGCTTGATTTTGCAACGAGCTTAGCAAAGTTTTCCTGTTCCAGCGGTGCACAGGCCAGTTCAGTTGAGACTCTCCGGCTCCCCTGTCACATTTCTTTTGACAAGGTTTCCATTGTGTGCAAGGCCCTCAGTACAGCACACCATAGCAGAGTCTGAGTAGAGCAAAGAACTGTGGCTGGACCTGGCAAGCTGAAACTCAGGCCATTCTAACTCACAAGTTTCTAGTTGGATGGGCAGCTTGGATGAAAGTCAAAGAGGCTCCCTCGTCGCTGATGCTGAAAGTTGTATTTGATGTTGGGCCTTTCCGTGCGAACAATTTCATATGTCTTGTAAGTTCACAAGTCTGGGCTGCTGTTTGTTTTCAGGCTCGGCGGGAGCGGATGGCTCAGCCACGCGCTTAGCCGCGCATGGCCGCGGTGCAAAATTATGTGACTCCTCTTGTGCTGTTGCCACTTTCTTTGAGGTCTGGGATTGAAGGTGCTAGCTCAGACTCTGACTCTGATGAAGATGAGAGTGATAGTGAGGAGCTAGAGATGTCTGAAAAGAGCCCTATGAGTGGCAGGCAACTTTTGTCAGGAGCAGGCCGAAGATGGCTGCCAAGGGGCTATGCGTAAACTTCACGTGTAGCTCTGGGTTCCGACAGGGCAGCCGTCAATGCACTCCTTGGATGAACCTCATGACGTTTGAAGTTGATGCGCGGACTTATTTGCAGGTCGCTAATGCCAATGCACCAGCACAGGAAGCGCCTGTGCAGCTGGATGATTGCATGCAATGTGCATGTGGATTGCTGAAATGAAAGGAAGCTCTTGTTGCGACTATTCAAGGATTTGTGACGTCAATTATTTCGTAGGTATGTCCTGCACTTTGGATCACTTTGGTCAAATCGCTTTCCCAAACATTTTTTGACTGCGGGTTCAGAATGCCTATGGACCTATGGAAAGGGTTTGAGTTGCCAACCAACATTGCTTCATGCTGCCTTTGTTCCCTTTTGGTTCAAGATGGAGCCTTTTGGTCACGGGCTACCGATGGTCTTGCAAGCGCGTTTTCCACGAATGCACCTGAAACCAGTGGAGGACAGTTGATTGGAAGCACTCCACGTCTTGCTCAAAAGCACTAGTGAATCGTTCGCAAGGAGCCCTGTTTTTTGAAGGCGGATCTCACCATGGGAATTTGATGTGACTTGATCGTCATGTCCAAATGTCTGGTTTTTTCTTGCCACTCTTATGACAGTTGCAGGTGCAAAATACGCTGCACACCCAGAGTCAATTTTCTAGCACCCGTGGAGGTCCACTGGGCTGATGCTTCGCGCTAGCTGTTGCCCACGTCGATGGCAGACATGTCCTGAGCATCAATTTGATACAATTTCAGGCACGGTATTTGTACCATTTTGTACCCGACACATCCAGGCACCCTTTCATGCGGTTTCGATCGATGCAGATCAGCCTTCTGCCGAGGTGGCCACAGGCTTCGAATGCCAGCCTTGCCAATCAAGTTCCTGTCAAGTGTGGCTGACTCTGTGGGTTTCGTGTCCAACTTTTGAAATTTGGATATATTTAGATATATTTAGATCATTTAGAAATTTAGAGTTTCTGCGGACAAGGAAGGCTGAAGGGACTACACCCTTTTGGCCACTTGCTCTCCGTCGCCAAGGTGATAGTGACAACGTTGTGGTTGGCTAGAATCTTATCATGGCACCATGCACCATAGCACCATGGCTATTTGGCACGTCATGGCACCGACAAGTCCCAAAAGCTGGCAAGAAGGATTTTAGACTCCTAGTATCTCATAGTATCTCATTTTCATAGTCATGGTCAGCTGTCACCTTTGCATGAAACATCACAAAATCAAGGTGCTTCCTTTGCTTCTGCAGAGACTTTTCTTGAGCAGGCTTGCAGCTGGTTCTGACATGCTTTGTGACTAGACGACACATTGCAGGTGCATTTCCCCAAAGGACACGTTTGCACTGTCAGGACGGAAGTGTACGGCCTCCATCTTATTGCCAATCAGAGTGAAGACACCGGAAGACAATGATGGCAACTTCGACTTAGCTCGGCGTTTGCTTGAAAATGCACTGCACAGGTCTGATGATTCTCATGCCTCCCAGCCACAATTTGTGCCATGGCCTCGTTGCACTTCTTCTGCAAGCACATGCACGTACTATATACATCCGAATACAATCAACTGCGTGCTTCGAATCAACTAAGCTGGCAAAATCCGTTTCATTCCGTTTCATATTTGACAGATTTTGACATAATTTTACAGTATAGTGTCGAATGTTGAACTCCAGTGTCTCAGCCGTTCTGGCTCCTATGCTTTCCTGTGCGTGGTGCTAGGGCACTAGGGCACTGCAATCGCCATGGCAAGATCCAAGCATGCCGTCCTAGCAGTGGCGGTTGCGCTTGGCATTTGGATGTCCAAGCTCTCATGCGATTTCGTGGCTCCTCCTCGCATGCGCACATGCATGAGAGCTGAAACTGGCCACAGGGTAGAGGCCTCAACCTCCAGCAAACCGGAGGCTGTTTTTGGGACCCTCGCAGCAGCTGTGGCCTTGACCGGCCTTGCGGCCCGCGCACGGCCGGGAAAGGGGCACCGAATAGTCCTACTTCGAGCAGAAGGGGAGACAGAGGCGAAAGCAGAAAGCCCAGATTCAAAGGCTGAGGCAGGGTGGAGTTTGAACACTTACTGTGTAGATGATGAGTGGAGGCGTAATTAAGTCCTCCTCACAGCTGTGTGTTGTGTGGGTGGTTGTGCATCCTCCTGGTTGCTCACTGCAGTTTCACCATGTCTCACCAATGTGTTTGTGAGGACACCACAGGAGACGAAGAAGAGGAAATGGCAGATGCGGAAGATGAAGGTGATGAGGAAGATGAGGATGATGATGAGGATGAGGAGGGTGAAGCGAATCCTGGATGCAACACAGTTGTAGTCAGGCCGGCGTGGCTTCATGCCAATGTTGCGCAGGTGATTGCACCCTGCTCATCGCATGATTGTTGTCATGGCCAGTTGGTTCATGTTCTGTAAGGAACAAGCCTTCCAAATGGAAATGTCTTGAATGCGGCCACGTGCCCCAGACTCAGTGACACTGGACTTCTAGGCTTCAAAGACATTGGATGGCCAAAAACTCTCCGAGGAATTTTGCGGCTGCCACAGAGTGCGATAAATGCGGCGCCCTGAAACCCTCCCCTGAAGAAGCAAAGGTCGTAGAGGAGAGGGATCAGGCAAAGGATCCTGCACAGAAGAGTGCGTCCGCGTCGACGCACACTAGTTCCTGAAAGTTCATGCAGCAAGAGTACATCACTAATGCGTCAAGTTGGGGCATGGAGAAAGTTGAGTCTTAGGGTTCAAGATTACAAAGCAACTTATAGCATGCCATGCAAAATGGTTCAAGCTGATTGATTTCTTGGATGTTGCGGGTGTCCAGTGTTGCAGCCCTTTCCCATCAGGCGAAGGCCGAAGTTGCAAAGGTGATGGACGGATTCTTGCGAATGCAGGCACCGCCTTGTGAACATGCTGTGTTAGCTTGTCGCAGAGCTGATTCGCTTGAACCTCTTCTTCTTGTCCATGCTGTGAGCATTGCCAGGCAGACTTGCAGAATTACCGCAGACAACATGATGAGGCAAGGCTGACACGAAGGACTGACTACAAAGATGTGCACTAGTTTATGCCCACGCACACACATTCACACCAGGTAAAAGATATTATACTGTAATATAGTATACATATATGTATATATATACAACAATACAGTTATATATATATATATATATATATATCTGTGTGTGTGATTGTGTGTATAGCTGTGTGTGTGGGTGTATCTACATGCAGGGTGCGTACATGTAGCCAGATGGGTAGATTTGGGAGGTGCAGAGCAAGAGAGAGAGAGAGAGAGAGAGAAAGAGAGAGATTGGATTGGTTTGGATTAGATTAGATTAGATTATATACATAAGATTGCATAAGATTGGCAGGTGTACACATGGAGAGAGGGGGAGTGGTAGGAGTGGATAGACCAAGTTGCCGAAATTGGATGGCCAAAAGTCTTGAGTCAAGCTTGCCGCCGGCTTGTGCAGGCAATGGGGCGTGCAAAAGATCTGGGAAAGCTGGACGGAGTGGTAGGGCAAGACTGGGCACGAGAGCGGTCCGAGAGCATGTTGCAGTTCTTTGGACAGAGCTGTCGTTTTGCTGCGCGCAGGACGCATTGAGAAAGCTCCTGCCATTCAATGAGGACATTGAAGCTGCCATAGCAGAGCCTGATGGTAGCTTGACAGATCTTTAGCAGATTTTTTTGGGACAGCAGCTGCATCCAAGAAGAGACCGAGAGGTTGCTTGCGGGTGTGCTCAAATGTTGCTTCGCTTGCAGGCATGGATGCCAAAGACAAGGCACGGTCCCTTAAACCCATGCAAATTGACGGTAGTCTTTTTTTTGCCGATTTGAGTGACAGTGGCAGAGCTCCCTTCAAAGCAGTGAGATTTGTATTGCTCATGCTGACCTAATGACCTAATGTAAAAAACCGGTGCCGGCTGTCGACAGTCTTCCATGTAGAGTAGCTTTGGTGTGAGTACAGTATGTAAGCCCAGAAATGTGTGCTTGCTAATTGTTCGTCAAGCTTAATCCAGCAGTGTGGCAAAAGAGAGCTTAAAGCATCACAACGAAGAATACAGTAGCCTTGACTAGAATGTTAGTTCACTCATGGTCAAGGCTATCTTCGACTCATATTCCTTGCTTTTCCGAAAAGTTGGTGATGTGTGGGCGAAGAACGGCATCCAATCGAGCCTAGGTTGCATAGTTGCTTGTCGATGGAATCTGAACTCTGTTGTGTGCGCGTGTGGATGTGCACATCGATAGGAAAGATAAACATCTGAGCCAACTTCATGACACCGACAAGGACCACCGCGACGGTGGGCGAGAAGTTCGACTCCATCGAACATGTCGCAGTGTGGACCCTAGCCTCGATGCCGAATCATGTCGGACCGGGTTGGTGTTCTGCCATTCAAACTCACTCTTGAATACATCTGACATCATCTTAGTACTTTCATCATCTTTCATCTACTATCAAGAATTTCAACTTTGTGGTCTCATTGTGAAGTACTCGAGGTAGAAGAGAGAGAGGCCTCTGATGGCCAAGAAACAGGAACGATCCTGGAGGTGGTGAACCTTGCTTGCGAGTAGTGTGTTCTGACTGTTGTTTACTGTTTTACATGTTGTTTTACCAGGTTTTACCATAATATGAATCCAGATTACGAAGTACATTGTTTTATTGTATGTTTGATTGTTTTGATTCGTTTTGATTCACACGCAGTGATGGCCTTGATTTGGAGCTGAGGAAGTCGGGCTACAAGTGCGACGGCAAAGTCGTTCTCCCTGTTGAGGCCCAACTTGCATCAACTTGCTGCTTCCAATGGTCACCACGGCAGCTCTAAACGATTCTTGATGAGGTCGTAGTTGTCGCATCCGATGCAGCTCAGGCTCAAGAGGACCTTGGGACACTGGACGAAGTGAGGGATTTCGAAGTATTAAAGTGTAAATCTTTGGCTACTGATTTGTTATCGATTGTCGATTGTACATTCTGGCTTGCACGCCAATCATGAGTGCAGGGACGTTGGCTTACCGTTTTCAAGCAGAGTGATCTCGCCACCATGTGCAGGATGAGAGCCAAGAAAGCGAGGAAAGTTCGGAGGAAACTGAGGAGACCCCGGAAGTATCATGGAACTGACTAGAGGCAATTGAAGCTCTTTGCGTGATCATCACAAGTGACAAATAGTGACAAGCATTCGAGTTGAAGCCAAACGCTTTTATGGATTGTTGTGGAATTAACATATATATATATATTATATATTTATTATATATGGAAGACGTGACACGATGTGCTCTTTCTGAGGCAGCTAGCGCTTGAGAAGTTTTGCTCGCTCTTTAAGAGACGTATGCCGACGGAGGTGCACAGTCCTCACAATTTGCAAAATTCCACTTTGGATATCACATGCGTTATCATGCAATTGCATTAGTCAGATGTGTCAAGCTTCATGTTTGATTTGAAAATCATCGCCGTTGTGAGCGTGGCAGCTGGTCCGCCAGAGTTGCACACTGGCAATCCGTCTATCAGATTTGGCCAAGCCTACTGAGTTCCTCCATGTTGAAGAATCGGTTGAAACATCCTCAACTGTGTCCAGGGCCCAAGGTAGTTCCATTAAAATTCAGTCGGGATGTTTTTGAAGTTGTTTCAGATTAGAAGTGTATCGCATCCTTCTCTAAAAGGCTCGGCTCGGTCTGGGTGATGCAGGAACATAGAGCAAATCAATATCTATGGACCTGCCAAAATATTTACCACTGAACTAGCTCACTGAGAAAAAGGTGACTGAGTATGGCTCGAGTGTTACAGGACCGAAGGGCCGGCCAGCAAACACTGCTTCAAAATGCTTCAAAATCAACGAGGTAAAGTGAGGTTGCTTCCAGATGGCTTTCTTTTTGTGCCTTTTTGATTGTTCAGCTGCAAGACTTTGAAGTCCAAAATTTGTTGGCGAAGAAATCCATTGCCGCATGGCATTTTAGCTCAAATCCTCCCATGTGTCTGGGGCATGCTGACCTGCACCGTCACCCAGTAGCATCAGAATTCATAAACTAACTGGTTGAAGCTGCGCACATTTATAATATGCTACAATATTTCATATAGTATGTACACCAGCAATTGCTGAGGCGAATCAACGGTGGTGAAGGGTTCAGCCGGTCAAAGACAAAAATGTCCCGCAGGCGCAGGATTTTGTACTAGTGATGCTGTGTCATTTTATGAAGCAAAGGTGTCAAAGATTATGTGGAAATGGTCCTCGACTGTCATTTTCAAAGCCTGATACCACATTGACAACACTACACGGAAATTGCCCTGATCGTCACCTTGCAGGTGTTGGAAGTGGAGGATGAGAATAATACTGGTCGTTTTGCTTGGTTCCAATGTTGCTTCATCCACCGCATCTGGATCTAAATTTGTGATTGTCGTTCCAGACCATGGCCCTCCCTTTTAAGCCATTAACAGTGATCAACAAAATGAAGGCTATTGGACTCTTGCTCCACCTCTGAGGTCTCCAGTTTTTCAACTTTGATTGGCGCTGAAATATTGAGAATATTTGATAGTATTGCTGTATCCCTCCTCACGTTCTTCTAATTTTCAAGGTTCCAAGACCATCTTTCTTTCTGGGTGCAACTGCGAGCGTTAGTAGTCGTTTCAGACTTGCAGCCGTTTTTTCCCTATGGTGAGACTTATGTTCAAATGGAATTGAACGGAAAACTCGGGAACACCATGAGAACCACCAAAGTTTACTAGAGTCAACCTTGCGGCTGGTTACTGGTCATTCGCTTTTCATTGGCTCGCTGTCGGCTGACTGCTGCTTATGTTGCTGACGGTCACGGACTGTATCCTTACGTCCCTTGACAACCAGATTTCAACACCATTGTCTTCCCACTCGGCTGGTAGGTGCTTCTCCAGCGAATTGTCTCCTGACTTCTGCTTTTCTGGTTGAAATCACTCGGAGTCCAGTTTGCCCCAGGCATTTTCCACTCCCACCAGTCCCAGCCAAGGAATTGGCTTCTGTGAACATCAGCATGCCGAAAAATCAGACCGCTGCAGCGATGGCCATCGGCGAAATTGCTGCAAACGCAGCAGCCGCTGCAGGCGCTTCACCAGAAGTGGTCATTCAAAGTGCAGCCAATCGAGCGGGGATGGATGCAGCCGAAAGCGCCAGAGAACAAGGGATGACGCAGCCTCAAGTCGAAGCAGCTGCTGCTCGCGAAGCTGAAGAAGCTGCAAAATTGGCGGGTGCGACACCCGACGAGGCCGCAACAGCAGCTGGAAACTTGGCAGTGGAGGTCACCAAGCAGGCATCGGTGGCAAGTCGGTAGCAGCACATGTCATTTCCCCGTTTTTCCTCGTGCTTTTGTGTCGTGCCATCTCAGTCCACCTGGTAGCAACCACCAACTGTTACCAATCTCACCTTCAGAAGTCCTGCACCTCGCCATGACCGCAGGCAATCATAATTTGTTTGTATTGTTTGGTATTGGGCACCGTCGCACAGGATCAATGCATGGGTCTTAGCTTGACGATTTATTGAATTTGTATGCATTTGTTCGTTTTTTCTCAGATTTGCCTTGCGATTATCGAGGAACGTACTGGATTCAGTACTTGTGTGTTTGACGGGCAGGATCCTACAACGGGAATGACAGGGATTACAACGAGTGACCCGTGGTCCATGGTGCCGGGGACAGATTGCTTAAATTGGTGGGGAATCTTGGCAATCTTGGCATGACCATTGAAATAGGACAAAAGTGCAGAGGCATTGACTTGCAGGTGCCTGAACAAACACAGCGAAGCAGACTGTAACCTTCAGTGGCAATCGGATTCCAGCCGCCCAGCCGCTGCCTTTGTCTTGAGGAGATGGGTGCCAGTCCATTACCACGGAGGCTGCATGCTTGAGCAGCCGTTCCGGAAATGAGATTGCCATACAGCACCTTGCCATACCTTGCCTTGCAGTATCTTGCAGTGCTCATCTCGATATATCTCGATGCTTTTCATGACACTGGATGACCTCTGCCCTAGGCTTGGGGGCAAAAAGTCCTTTGGGCAACCCTGTGTGTGGTGCGCTGGACAGCAATGCCTCGCTGGGAGCCTACTTCATTTGCGGAAAGCTTATCACTTTCAGAATTTCGCAGAAGCGGAATGATTTGCCATGGACAGTAAGGTGAAGCATTCAAACACAAAGGAAACATGCATCTTGTTAGGTCGATCTGGCAATATTAAATGTGAAAATATGTGCTGTACAACCTCAATTTAATGACTAAAATTATCTAGAATTGTTGATTTTAAAAGATGAACCCTAGTAAAAATAAAAATAAAAATAAAAAACGGGGTTAAGTAATTTTCATGATTAGGGGGTAGAACGGTAGAACCTTCAAATTGGACCTTGATGTTCAAATTTGTGCTCCAAAGATGATCAATTAAAAATAAAATTGACCAATCTGAAATTTCCAAAAGCGGACAATCTGGGCTAGCTCTTGCTGTATTATTTTAGGGGACGCTAAATATTAAGAAGACGGGATTATTTCGTCCTATGCTGAGGCCAACTCCACTTTGGCATCCGTTTGTGCTCCCCGGTCTATGCTGCCAGACATTCTTCCGCAAGGGTTTTCCGCTGCTACATGCTCAGGCTTGGCATTGGCCGCCATACCATTTGTATCAATTTCATGAATCAGCCATGTTTTACTTTGCATGTGTTTCGAGTCTAGTGTCTTTGCACCGTTACTTGATCGCATGTTCATTTCCTGAAGGTAACAGTGCAGCTACAAGAGTCTTGGCACGTTTGCTTCGTCAAGTTGAGTATGTTGAGTCCTGTTGAAACATGTTGGAGCGGATTCAAAGCAAGTCGAGGCTTTTGGAGAGGTTGAAAAGACGTGCCAGTTGGGAACTGCAGTGAGTTTATTTGTAATGGAACCCGTAGCCTTTGTGGCTGCTAGCATTGGACCCTGCCGGTAAAAGGTGTTTGTGCATGTGCGATCGGTTGCTTGGGCGCTGACGGCATTTAACTGGCATCGGAGCACTGGTTTGTGGAGGTGATCCAGGGCCGCAATCGGTGCGTGTGTCTTTGGGGAGGCCTACGGCATCTAGGTTGTGACCTTTGCGGTGAACGGTAGGCTTGGGTCAGCGGGGACCATAGCTAGCAGGATGAGCTCATACTACGGGGGTACATGGGAAACATATGGAGTTGAGTTGGAAAGCTTCGAAGGACCATCAGATGGGGCTGAGAGCAGCGACATTTCGGGAAGGGCGAATTGGAGCTGGGGCAGCCATAGATCTCGAGGGAACTTCGGGGCTGCGGCGGAGAACTATGACCTGACGTCGAATGCATCCTACGATTCATCAGATGCGTCGTGGTGGCACGGCGACCAATGGTCTTGGGGCTCTTGGGGGAGCTCTTCAGCAGGTCATGAAAGGGAGAATTGGGTCTACGTAGGCCGTCGTGAACGTGATGGCTGGGATCGGTCTGATCCGTGGTATCAATGGCATCGCTACGATCAGGTCAGCCAGCGTGGACAAGGAGAACGTGATTGCGTATGTGAAGGCGAAGACGCTCAACACCGTGGTCACTCAGGAGAATCCGACCAAGACGATGGACCCAAAGGTGAATTACCAAGTGGAAAGGTGAGCAGTGTCCATGAGAAAGCGGATAAAGAAGAGGAGAAGAAGGGCACTGGCAAGGTTTCCACTTCCTATCCCCCTGTGTTCAGAGCTCGTCAAGGTGAGAATTATAGGGACTGGAAGCGGTCTGTGCGTTTTTGGCTACATGGCGAAGGGCAACAACTCCCTACGTCGCTCGTGGGCCCCAGGGTGATGGTGCAGCTACGTGATCGAGCTGCGCAATTAGTGAAGCACTTGGAGCCTGAGGATGTCAATGGAAAGGATGGGCTGGAGAAGATCTTTGTCACTTTGGAGAAGTCGCCCATCGTGAAGCAGAGCGAGAAGCATCGAGTAGATTGGCACCGCAAGAGATTGCTCAACTTGACGCGTCTGGCGGGCGAGAGTTTGGAGAGCTACATCACCCGGGCTGGCTTGTATCGAGATCAGCTCGAGAACTTGGATGCTTCCCTATCCATGGGGGAGCGCTTCTTCGTGGGCCACCTGTTGGATCATGCGAGATTGACACGCAGGGACAAGGCGATGATCAAAACACATGCAGGAGATGAAGGTGAAGTCTCGATGACATCGGCTATGATGGAGCTCTCAGCTGAGTTAGAGGGTGAAGCTGGATATCCAATTGGCCAGGCAGAAGCACAACTCAGTGGGGCACAGGGTGAGGAGCATCTAGTGCAGAGAGGAGTTTTGGGCTTCCGCTACAAGAAGGATAAGCAGGCCTTGGCAGCCGAGATGGCCGAGCTCGAGACGGGCACCAATGCTTCTATGGAGGGCATCGCCGAGGAGCCCGTGGGAGAAGAGAGTTGCGATGAGTTGGAAGGGATCCCAATTGATGTCTTACATGCAGAACATGAAGCTCTGGCAATGCAATACAAGGCGAAGCAAAAGATGGCTGAGGTGAAGAAGATGAGAAACTTCTACCGAAAGTCAGAGCAGGACTCGAAGAAGAGCGGCAAGGGAGGCAAATGTTTTGTTTGTGATGAGGTGGGCCACTATGCCCGCGATTGTCCCAAGGTGAAGGCAGCCTTGGCCACGAATCCAGTCTTGGTCACCACAGCCACGACCAAGTCGAAGGTTGAGGACCCAGATCAGGATTGGAAGCTTTTAGAGGAACTATGCCAACATGGCAAGACCTTGGGAGCTGCGATCAACGTGGTATATATGGTGCTCATGGGACAAGAGGGGGGGTCACACAATGGTAGCCCATTAACAGAACAAAATTCCCGAAAAGTCATCCTGGATTTGGGTTGCATGCGCAATGTAGTGGGTTTGCAATGGGCCAACGATGTAGTTCGAGAATGGAGGGACAGAGGTCGCTGGTTTCGTGTTCTCCCAGAAGAGGAAGTGTTTCGTTTTGGGGATGGCAACACCCTAAAGAGCAAATTCAGATTACAAATGGAAGCAACTTTTGGTGGGAAGAGAGTTTTCTTGGCCTTCAGCGTGGTTGGTGGTCCGTGCCCTCCATTACTGTCTAAGCAGTCTCATACCATTCTTGGGGTACAACTTGACACTTCGAATCACACTTTGGCATCTAAAAGGTTGAAGGTGAAGAACTATGGATTGACGGAAACGAAGGCAGGTCACTACACCATGAAGGTAGATGAGTTTCAACTGCTTGACAACACCTTCTCAATTCCAAAAGACTTTGCGATGGATTCCAATGCCGAAGTTGTGCTTGGTTGGCATGGTGAGAGTGGTGCACGTGAGGTTTTTGGCTCACATCAGGAGATCGAGTTGTTAGACGCCCCTCCAGCGAATGGACGTGCCGCTCACCAACCCGCCGCAATGTCGTCTTTGCGGGATGATCGGACACAAGACCAGCAAATGTCCAGAAATCGACCTGTCCGACGAGGAGAGCTTCGTGGCCCTCACCGAACCTTCCCAGGAGATGGCAGCCGAGATGGAACAACGCCTACTGGAAGATCGCCAGAGCGTGAGGAAAGAGGCCCCGAAGCCTATGGAGGTGGAGAAGCCTCGCCGCCCTCGAGGTCCAGAAGCCCGTGCCGCGGCTCTGCAACAGCCACCAGCTCAAATGGAGAAGACAGTAGCTGTGCCGAAGAAGGGCACGAGATTGCAGAGAGGATTGCCACCGTCGGAGGACGAGCAGCCGACGAAGAATGTGGTGGACGTGGGCGACATTCAGGGCCTCACCATGGACGAGCTGAAGGTGATCCAGCAGCGACGAGCTCGACAAGCAGAACGATCTCAGCAGAAGCTAGCCCTCCAAGCCCTGACGGGCTGGGAGGCGAAGTATCCATCTCTCAGCAATGTCTCCAGCGACGATCTGGCATGCAATGTGATGAGGAGCACTTGCAGCAGGCTGAGGACGTACTTATGGAAGAAGATGGTATGGCAGATGCGAGTGAAAGAAGCTGTGAAGATCGAGTCGAAGGGCAAGGCAGTGTGGCGCCGGAATCCGAGATGGCTGAGCCTCCTTCTGAGCTACGAGGTGGCATCACTATGGGGTCACTTCGGGGCAATGCGTCAACGGCTCAGGAACGCCGATTTCCTGGCCCAGGGGCATGGTCGAGAATGCAGCCCCAGAGAGGCTTCCTCCAGAAGTTCAAGCAAGCGGTGACAGAGGCCAAGGAGCGTCATGCCTTGGTCACCAAGATGAGGTATGAGCGAGCGAACTACTTGGTCCTCGAGGTCTTCGCTGGCTGTGCGAGGTTGACGAGTATGGCTCGTGAGCGTGAGGGATGGGAGGCGATGAACCCGGTGGATATCATCTATGGCTCTGATCTACATGATCCCAATGTGAGAAAGGAGCTGATGAAAACGATCCGGTTGATGAAGCCGGACCTGGTCACCATGAGTCCTCGCTGTGGTCCGTGGTCTCAGATGCAGAGGCTGAATCCCAACTTGGACAAGGTCATGGAGGACCGCAAGGAGGACATCCCTTTGTGGCGTTTCTGCAGGGAGATCTGGGACGAACAAGATCGCCATGGACGCCTCGCTCTCACAGAGAATCCGAGCCAATCTGCAGCTTTGCACATGGATTTCATGGAAGAGCGTCCCAATCTTCATCGTGCCAAAGTTCCTCAATGTGCCTTCGGTTTGAAGGATGTGGAGAGCGGAAAACCACATCAAAAATTTACGGCCTTCGATGTGAACAACAAGCAGATGTGTGAGGCTTTGATGGAAGGTGCAGTTTGCCATCACACACCTGAGGAGCATCAGCCGATCGAGGGCAATGTCTTTTTTGAAGGACGATCGCAGAGGAGATCAGCTTTAGCGGCGAAATGGCCACCGGAACTTTGTGAACACATCTTGAAGGCGGCCGAAGTGGCATGGGAGAAGTGTGATACTCAAGCTCCCAGGAAGCTCACTGACGCTCGTGAACCTGGAGAGCCTCACTATGTGATGCCGGTGAAGCCATGGCCAACACCAGAAGGCGCCTTGCGAAAAGAGTTGGAGAAAGCTGATTGGCGAGGGGGACAATATGATTACGTGTTTTTTGAAGGGATTGCACGTCAAGGGCCCCACAAGATCAGACAGGCTTTAGCTCATCTTCATGTGGTCCTGGGGCATCCTTCTCAAGAACGGCTGGTACGCATGTTGCTCATCGCTGGAACCAACCAGCAAGTCATCGACGTGGCCAAGGGTTTACGATGTCAGATTTGTCAGGCAGTTCGTCCTCCTGGCGCTGAACCTAAAGTTTCTGGCTATCGACCGACGCGCTTCGGCGAGAAGCTCTTGGCCGACTCCTTCTACGTGTGGGACATCAAGGGGGAGCGCTTCAACGTGACCCACTTCATCGATGGCTTGACCGAGTACCATGTGGGCAATGCCAGCAAGCAAGTGAGTGCGGAGTTTTCCGCCGATCTGCTGCAGAACAAGTGGTGTGCAGTGTTTGGACCTCCGGAAGTCCTACAAACTGATGGGGGCAAGGAATTCGAAGATATCATCCAGCGGCTTTCAAGACTCCTGGATATCCGTCATGAGGTGATGCCCCCAGGAGCAAAGTGGCGTCAGGGACAAGTTGAACGTCATGGTGCGGTGGTGAAGTTGATGATGATGCGTGTCATCACCTCGCATCAGGTGAGTGGTCTGGAGGATATGAGGCTGGTGGCGACTAGCTGCTTCAGTGCCAAAAATCGCCTGTGCAATCGGATGGGCTTGTCTCCACTACAGGCCGTCACCGGCAAGAATGTGGTTCTACCGGTGTCCATCATGGATCAACTATGTAGTGGCCAAGTTCGATGCACCATCAACGACGACTTGGCAGTGACGGATGCTTTGCGAAAAGCTGAGAGGATTCGGGCGGCGGCTGTGGACAGTTTCAATTGGGTGGATTCATCCGAAGTGCTGAGGAAGGCATTGAATTCGAGGTCACGTCCCCCGACGATGGAAACATTGCAAGAGGGCATGACCGTCTACGTCCATGAACCACCACCCTCGAGGAGGGGACAGCATCGAAGACTACAAGACCATTCCAGTTGGGATGGACCTGGACTGGTGGTGTGCATCGAGAAGCAGGATGGTGCTCCTCGTCGAGTGTGGGTTAGACTTCGAGCGAAGGTGAGAAGTTTCCCCATGGAGAAAATTCGCCTGGCAACTCCGGATGAGATGTTGGGCTCGCAATACGTGGTGCAAGCCATGAATGATGTGATGGAAAAGCTCAAGGACGGCAAGCTCGCCTTGGAGGAGGACAGGAACATCCCGTACAAGATGAAGGCGGCTACACCAGCACCGCCTGGAGTGTTGCGACGAGGAACCAACATGGACGAAGACTTCATGCTGGATGACCGAGAAGCCGAGTTGAGGGCGAGGCAAGTGAGAAGGCTGGAGTTGCAGAATGATCTTCCGGAGCAAGTGAGAAAAGCTCTGTCTTCCAGCTCAGGTAGCCAGGCGACAAGTGTGGCCTTGGTGCGTGGACTTCAGCCTGATGAACGAGCAGAGTTGCTGCAGGAAGATGATGATGAGATGCCCAATGTGGATGAAGAGACGGAGGGCGAGGACGTGGAGATGCCGGTGGTCGAAGGACCAGAACCAAGTACCATGGAATTTGCCCAGAAGAAGAAGCTTTTTGAGGACATCGCCAAGAGCAAGAGAGGAATTCCTTCGAAGCTGACAGAAGCCCAGCTCCGCGCAGGGATGGCTACGGCAAGCACACAGATCAAGAACATCAAGAGGCTGATCCGCAAGTCTCGCACAGTCCAGGGAAACAAGGAGATGCGAAAAAGGCGCTCTGACAAGCAAGCGGCAGCTAGCATGGTGATGTATGCGGAAAAGGTGGACCATCAATGTGAAACGCTATGGTGTGAAGCTGCTGAGGAGATGAAGTTGCAAGAGACGTTTTGGGCTGAGCCAGAGATTGAGGACCAGGCCATGGGAGAAATGAGACATGAGGTGGAGACTCGCCAAGATGAACATCTCTCAGCTGTGGCTACGAGCAAGATTCTCACTGGCAAGGCGAGGGTGGAGTTAGATTGGAACAAATTAGATGCAGCTTGGAAAGATGCCTTCAAGGATCCGATCTTGAAGGCGATTCAGATCTACTTCGACCACGACGCCTTGGAGGGGGTCCCCAATGACAAGTTCATCGATCCCAAGAGAATTCTTAGTTCGCGCTTTGTCCTGACCAACAAAGGTGGCCCTACTTTGGATCAGGCCGAGCTCAAGGGGCGCCTCATTCTGGGAGGGCACAAGGACCCAGACATGGGTCGCTACGCGACATTGGCCCCTACAGCAGCCTTGCTGGCTCACAACCTGATCAATTGGATCAGCGTTCAGATGGGTTGGGTGGTGCACTACGAGGATGTGTCGAGTGCCTTTTTGCAGGGCAAACATCTACCTCCTGAACGCGAAGTCTATGTGCGACTTCCCAAGGGATACCCCGAGTATGTGGAGGCCTTCATCAGGGAGAAGTTGGGCCTATCGTGTCGACAAAATCTGCTCAAAATGACCAAGGGCGGTTTTGGTCTTCCGGAGAGCCCACGATTGTGGTATCTCGAGTACAGCGACACGCTCAAGACCTGCAAGATGAAGGAGCTCTACCTCTTACCCGGTGTCTTTGCGGCCTATCATGATGATGGCTCGTTACGAGCATTGGCCTGCATTCATGTGGACGACACTCGCTATGCAGGAGACGAGACCTCAAGTGAGATCTGGCAAGAGGTTCATGCCAGATTGAAGTTCGGCAAGCTTCGCAAGGCGACCGACGGCTGGACGAAGTTCTGCGGAAGGTGGGAGAGGCAGAACCCGGAGACCCTTGAGTTCGAGTACTCCATGGAAGAGTATGCGAAGACGTTCCAAAAGATGCACATCAAGAAGGTCGAGGACAACATCATCACTCAGGAAGAGCAGGTGGAGATGGCGTCCTTGATCGGCCAATTGAATTGGATGAGCCGACAAGGGAGATATGATCTCTCCTATGGGGTGTCGCACGTGCAGCAGCTTGCTGCCAAAAAGGGCCGTGACGCCTTGGAGTGGCTCAACAAGGTGATCTACCGGGCGAAACAACCGGCCGTGCAGCGGGTGGTGAAGCTGGACGACTGGCACAATTTTGTGGTGATCTCTGCGAGTGATGCGGCCTACGGTGCCCAGCCTGGTGGACATAGCCAAGGTGGTGTGGTGGTGGGATTGGCTGATCCCAAGATCCTCAACGGCGAGGGCAAGATCTGCGTGGTGGAGGCGGCCAGCATGAAGATTCAGCGCATTGTGCGTTGCAGCATGAGCGCAGAAGTGAGCATGGCCGCCACTGCGTTCGAGCACGGTGACTTCGTGCGAGGAGCACTGGCTGAAATCTTACACCAAGATTTCAGCCTGAAGCGATGGAAGGTATGGGCAAGCAAATGGCCCCATTACCTGGTGATGGACGCGAAGACGGGCTTCGATGTGCTCACGAACGAGTCGCAGACCACCGATCGCAAGATCCAGATTGACTTGGCGGTGCTCAAGCAGGCGCTCATGGAGAACACCGCCAATGCCTTCGTGAAGTGGGTCCCGGGCCACCACATGGTGGCAGATTCTATGACGAAGTGGTATGGAAATGCCGCCTTGGCCAAAGCTCTGATGGAAGGGCTATGGTCCTTGAAGGACACCGACGAGGCCCACGATTTGCGACGTGAAGCTGCTCGAAAACGGCAGCAATATAAACATCAAGCGCGCATGGACAACGGGGGGGATGTGTCAACATAGTGCATGTTCCAACCGGAACCCGTAGCCTTTGTGGCTGCTAGCATTGGACCCTGCCGGTAAAAGGTGTTTGTGCATGTGCGATCGGTTGCTTGGGCGCTGACGGCATTTAACTGTAATGAAAGTCTCGATTTAGTCGAGCCACCAAATTAAGGAGAGACAGCATCAAAGCTATGGCAGCAGAGCGTGCCGGCCACTGTGAAGCATTTGCTGTCGAATGATAAGACATGTTGACACATGTGGCTGACTGTAGTTGTATTCTTCGAGGACTGCTGAAAGAAAAGACTCTTCAGACTTCTCAGTCCCTTGTTTCCACATTGTGGTGACTGTTCGCGACAGGAAGAGCTTCGTGGTGGCGGGTATCCTCGGAGGGACTTGAACTTCGAGCAACTCGACATGACAATTGTATCCTGCTGCTTCCATGAGAGCCAGGATGGTTGCTGCCTTGCTTCTTTGCCGATTGTGTTTTTTTGTCATGCTTGGTGGGTGCAGGGTTGTGTTTCTGTATTGTGCTGATTTTGCAGCCAGTATTTCTCAATTCTTGTCCACATGAGGAAGCTTGCACAGCTTCCAGTTGTGAAGTTCATTGCTTTCATTGCTTGGTTGTTGGCGGCCTGTTTGGCCAATGACAGCAGAAGATCTTTGTATAGCCCATAAAGCAGAAACTTCAGTGTTTTTCATTATCAGGCATGCGATTGAAGGAGAGGATCGGTTCTTCAAGACCACAGAAAGATCCGTTCGGTGTCTTTTCGATGGTACTGCAGTTCGAAATTACCAAAGGATCGAGTTCCAAGCATCCATGGCTTGACCACTGGCTTTTTTGAACCACTCAGCTGTCATAAGTGGGCCGCGTGCAGTTCCAAATAGTTTTATGCATTCCAGCCAAACTTCACAGGCCAGTCTCCAATGCAGGTGATGCTAAAGAAGGCAGGTGGTCAATGGAGACCATTGCATAATCAACCTCAGATTCAACCTGAAGGTTCAGTTTGGCAACATAGATTGCCACCCCTTAGGACTTTTGTGTGCTGAATCCATTGTGAGCCATGCCTTTTCCACTCCTGTAGTTTTGGCTGTTGGCATGTTTTTGGGTGCTTTAGTCAGAGTTCTTAGACATTTTTCTGGTAGCCACATGTTGAAATTGGAGAGAAATCTCCCTAGCAAGCTAATGTGGAGGTGGTCACGCTTGCCGTCACAAAAGCATCGAAGATGCAAGCCCCTCGTCGTGTCCTTCCTCCGGTAGGAGGAAGTAAGTTGCTTATGCTTTGCTATTTTAGCAGCTGCAATGCTTATGCTTATGTTTTGTTAATCAGCTGTTGAACGGAAAACATCTTAACAGACTGCCTCAGGCAACCTGGACCCGTTCTCCAGAGCCTCAGCAAAAGACAAGCCAGCATCCAGTTGAAAAAAGTGTGTCTAATCATTTTGTGGCTTTATTCTATTCATCTTTGTGGGAGATATGGACATCTGGTGTGGGCTTATTTCAGCCATAATGCAGATTGCTTTGCCGGAGCTTGTGCTGGAGCAAGGAAATTACTATGCGACCTGGACAGCTGACTTGAAGGAATGCCTGGACATTTGCAGTTGGAAACAGGACAGGGTGACAGCATGTCCAAGCTTGTAATTGTAGCCCTCGATCAAGGCCAAACAAATATTGAGAATGTGAGAGGGGTTGTATGCTGGATTTTGGGGATGTCACAGGCCAAAATCCGTACACGTGGCTCACATTTGGTAACAACTTGAGTCACAACATATGCATGGAAGAGGATGTGCACTACAGTATTTGTAGTACATAGCCAAGACGCACCACCAATGAAGTTCTGGCGTACCAGCATTGATAGCTACTTGTAGCCTTCAGCTACCCGCCCTTTCTGTTTTGCTGATGACCCGGCGTGAAGGGAGGGTAGGTACCATTTGGATCCATTTGGATCCATTTGGGGCAAAATGAGAACACTCACCCCTTCGTCTTTCAGGACTGCACTGGAATTGAGCATTCTGAAACCAACAACTATTGCGAAGTGCAGGCCTCAATTGATACTGGCTTCGGTGGCTTTGATGATCATGATGATCTTTGGTCTTTGCATCGTTCATGCTCATACTCTTTCATAACGACATTAATGGTGCTGTTTACTTGGCTACTTGAGCATCATCAAGAGATACTGAGAGCGTTTCGAGGTTTGGAATGTTCCAATTGAGTGGGTGGCTCCGCTGGACGGTTACACATGCTTCCGCGCGATGCCAGCAACAAGCAACATATCAGCAGGGACTGTCAGATGGAGAGCCGGAGACACCATGGCCGTTGAAGAGCGCGTTGGAAGCCCCATACCCTCCTTCTTCTGGGTGATCGGAGGTCTAGTTGTCATTGCCTTGGTGGTGGCGATTTGTGTCGTGTGGAGGTCAAGGAAAAGGAGAAAGAAGGACCAAAAGTCAACGAAAAGGTCCGTCAAAACTGGTGACAACCTGGAGCAGAATGGATCCGGTGATGAGATGCAACCCTTGGTGGCTCCGTTTGGAACACCTACAAATGCCTCTTCTACGCCATCTTTTGCAGGCATTTGCCCAAGCATGTCCACTTGCAGCTGAAAGGCTTGGTTCACTTTTGCCTTTCTTTGCTGCAATCATATTGTGGTTCCATCAGGCCAAGCGGCTGCTAAGCATGTTTTGTTTTCCGCTGCTGAGGTTCGTTCAGCGGCTTGGGCGGGCCAGGTCAAAGCAAGACAGCGTTGCCTGGAAGCATGCAGCATCATGCAGCCAACGAAGGCGTCGGTATATGTCTGTGTGTATGTGCATGTGCATGTGCATGTGCATGTGCATGTACATGTACATGTACATTACATTACATTACATTACATATATCAAGTTCCATGTTGACCACTTTAGGGATGAGTGCTCTTTAGGGATGAAAATTGCACCAGCACCAAACACTCTAAACCGCTAGGACCTGAATAGGGCCCCAAAAGCCATATATACATCAAATTATGCATGGTCTCCACATCTGAAGCTGTCTTACACAAATTTGCACACTCAAACTAACCAGACTGATTGATACTGATTGTAAATGCTGTTCGATCTTATCTTTCAATAAGTGCTGTTGAACCGCAGACGCAAGAAGCAAAATTAGCGATACCTCCTTGGCGATTCGACCCAGACCCAGTGGAACTCTTTTACCACATGCTCCTATAGGTTCGGTTTCTTTTTTGCAGCCATGCCATGCCATGCCCCAAAGTGCGAAGATTGAAAACAAGAGTTGGCCAGCTTCTGCATTCCGTTTGCTTCGATTTGTTCATCAATCATCTTCATGAACACAAAAAGCCGGTCTAGCGATAGGCCCCCCCAAAAAAAAGGCAATACCCTTTTAGTTTGAGCAAAGCCGAGACAAGAATTTTGATAGCTGCTTGTATGATGCATGTGTGATATATGTGTGTGTGTGACTGTATTCAGGTGTTTCAGGTATACTATATATATATATACCCATATTTGGATGGTTGGAATAATTGTTTGCATTGCAGCATCTGGTTGTACAGCTCCGCTGAATTCCGCTGAGGCCTTTTGGAGCCTACTCCGGCTATGGCGGGCATGGCTACGGTTCTGACGCCGGGTGCTCTGGCTACAGCTACGGTTACGAAGCGGTTGGAGGTGCTCAAGGACCTCAGGTTGGGGACAGCAACTATTTGCAGCAGCTGCGACAGTGGCTGCAGCAATACGATTCCAAGCTGCACCAAGCCGCATCAAGCTGCACCAAGTTGCTGACCGAAAAAGGATGAAAAAGGATACCTTTGATCTGGCATGTTTAGAACCACTCAAAGTATCTCGTAGTGCAGTTCGTGAGTGGCGCAAAGTTTGGCAATTCACATCCGACATATCTCAGGAAGCTGCCCGATTCCAAGAGCTCGCTCAGTTGCAATCAAGTGCACCACAGGCAAGGGATGCCAAGGGACTATCTTGCCACGCTTGTCCTGTCACTTCCTGCATTGCACACCTTGACTACTTTGCACCTACTTGTCAGGCTGCTTGGGGTCAGACTCCTGCCTGGGCTGGCTGAGCTGAGCAAATGCGGTGATTTTGTACCATACATCTTGTACATCCATGAGTCTGACGTATCACTATCACTTTGTTAGGCATTGCTGAAATGCATGCCACTAGAGAGAATATTTCCTATCAGTATGTATCAGTGGCTACTGTGATTGTAGCACACGTGAAACGATGGCCCATGGCTCGTCGAATATCGTCGAATGAGATCAGATTTTTCGTAAATTCATTTGACAGAAGCTGTTGCGAAAGGGCCATGCAAACAACTCTTCGGCCAAGAGAGCCGACTGTGGAGGGTGCACAAGTCTCACTGGAAAAGCTTGGCAGCACAATACCAACACCATGCACATGATGCGCACGGTCAATACTGTCAAGCATGTCCCACGAAGCACAGCACGGTGTATATTGAAAGGGGGAATAGCGCATGGAATCCAAGGTTCCCAATGGTTCCCATCAATGTGAGTCGCTGGTCGGCGGGACTTCTCTTGCCAAATTTGAATTAGGCCGCGGCCCTTGACCTCTGACGAACGCAAGTTGGCATGGCCCGGAGCCTAATTGTTTGCTGAGTTGCTGACTCACCAAGACCAAGGGCCGGCATGTAGTTTCGACTAATTTTGGAACTGTGACTGGCGCCATTGTAGTTTTTTTTTTTTTGTATTGCAGGCGGCATTCCTCATTTTTCATAATTTTTCTGTTTCTTCTTCTTCTTCCTCCTGCTTTCTCTAGCGTTGATAAACACATAGAAATACCGCATCACAGGGCAGAAGGTGGAAGAATACCAATGCCCAGGACCGCTGCAAACTTCACCAGCGCTTCGGGAGATCAGGCGGTGTCACGTTGCCATGTTTTGATGTTTTCCAAATGTTTTTTAAAGGAGGCTGTTGATGTTGTTTCTTTTATTTCTGCTGGGTCACCAATCACTTTTCTCTTCTTTGTGATCCAGAGGACGAACCTATGGTGTCAGGCAGTTGTGCAGCGAAGGCCACTAGCCACATGCAATGCTAATCATGTTGTCACGTACAGGTGGCGCCGGTTGCTCTGTGGATCCTTGGACCTTCCTCGGTTGGAAAGTCGACAATAGCAGCACGGAACCCATGGTGTCGAGCTCCTGCAAAAAGATCCAAGATCGCAGCACGCCATGTTTGAGGTGGACGCAGCGCCCAGGTTTGACATACCCTGTCGACAGCTAAAATCCACTGACAGCCCACTTGCAAATTGCAATACCAAAGTCCAACAACGTCCACCAATACGGAGGTTGCTCAGCAACTGACACAGATGATGACCCGAGGCCTGCAGCTAAGAGAGCAGTGTTGTTCGTTTTGCCTGTCAACGCTGTCAAGCGAACAAATCTCTTAGGCCTATTTTTGTTTGTTTCGATGCTTGTGATGGTTGGCTCCTTACTGGCCTCACGCATACATCTGTTCAGGCGGCGTCTAGATGCCGTGATTGTTGATGGAGAGTACTGCCTGCCTGATTGTGATGGGTTGAGGTTTTTGGTTTGACAATCCTGCTCCCTTCAAGTAGTTCATTTATTGTAATTGTCATGGTGACTAGCTTTGAAGGATCCCATCTTTAGATTCAATGGCAGGTTCATGCGAGATGCGCATGGACTGTGGAAGCAATGGATTGAAACAGATGATTGGCGTTCCGCCTACCCAGTTGGATCCCTGATTGATTCAGCCAAGGCAGCAGGGATTTGTCAAGTTTCCGAATGCTTCAGGCATTGAAATCCATCATTAACCTCGAGAAGGTCTGGGCCAGCTGGGCTGAAATTCGCTGAATTCCAGCCGTGGGTATAGATTTGGGTTGTATGATGTGTCAAGTCGGTAGGACGAGCTGTGTCACGAAGCAGTTGGCCACTCAGGATTTCAAAACTTGTGGCATGTGGTCGCCACATGTGTCCACTGGATGTCTAAGCTCCGTTCGGAAGCGCTTCAGAACTGCTTCAAAATGGGAGCACTTTAACTGCCCAGATCTGTCCAGATTTGCCCAGATCTGCCCAGGTTCGGCAACACAAACACTTGGTCATCCCCCAGACTGCTCTCAAGCTGCCGAAGGCCTTGCACTCAATCGCAGGAAGACACTGAAGTTCCCCAGATAAAACCATATTAAAACATATTAACGGCATTTTTTGGACCTTTGCCTTGGGCAATCTTGGGAATGATTTACCATGTTTTGATGTCTCTACTGAGCCACAGAGTGAGGCACTTGCAGAGATGGAGGAGCTCATGCGAAGCGGGATGCTCAGCGTTTCATGGCTGGCTTCGCTAAATCATGCAACAGAATTCGCCAATCGAGGTGGTTACATAAACCACGTTCTGGCAGTTGTAGCTCCTCTTTCCGAATGCCAGCAGAGGGGGCGGCTTGGCTTCACTGGGCTATACTGGGCTAAGATCGGCAAGATATGGCACGATCCATGACAGAGGATGTATTTTTTAAAGAGATGTGCTGTCCAGCTGTGCATGATCTGAATTTGAGTCACAGGTCACAGGTGAATATGGTTGAACAGGTTGAGCATCTCCGAACTTCATTCGCAGCACATTTGGATTTCAACACAAGTAGTGATTTAGAAATTCTTTGCCATGGCGGTGCCTCCACAGGCACATGCACTGGTTGTCATAATATACGGAATCTAAGTCTATGCGACCGTCAGATTCAACACAGATGTTGGCAGATGTGTTCATTTCATATTTTGGATGTTCTGGGCAACCATGTTTGAACAAGCATCCATTCATATCACTCATCATGCGCTCGGCAAGTGCTCAAAGAACGTCCGATGCGGCATTGCTTGGGCACCTGCTCTCTCTTGCTCCCTGCAGGTGCTGTCTCTTCCTGGTGACATTCTGCGGGAAGCCAGCAAGAGCTCCGCAGAAGTTTTTGGAGACATCAAGACGTTTCTGCTTCTGCTGGGAGACGAGCGATGCAAATCAATGAAAGCCGTGGGTCCAGGAAAAATCGAGCTCATTGTCGTGGTTGAGACAGTGGTGCTGCACATTCTCATTCAAGTCTGGGATGGAGACGATGAATGCAGCGCCAGCGGTGCAACTTCCTGGGTGAGCTTTCGAGATTTGTTTCGGCAGGATAGCATCAGACTTCACAAGTTTGCTCGCTTTCTGGAAGGCTGCGGGGACGGGATTGAAAGTCGGATATAAATGCGGGCTACGCGGATATGAATGGGCGAACCATCTTTGTAGATGTTGTAGTGATACTTGGGCTATCTTGGGCTTGCCTTTCCTGAATGCTATCAGACTTTGCCGATCTCATCCCCCTGTTGCCGTTACATGATGTAAGATGTCCTCACCAACACCAGATTTCTCCAGCATTGCTCCAACTGGCCTGATGACCCAACTGGTGGACCCACCAGTGGCACCAGTGGCACGAGGTTCTTGGAACAGCTTCAGCACAGTCCAGTTTTCGGCGAACTCTTTAGATGAGTCGGATCTGGAGGAGCTGAACTCCGACGAGGAGCCAGGGGATGCAATGGGCCATAGCAGCCATAGCACCCAGAATCCCTTAAAAGAGGGGGAAAACATATGGGCTTAGGGCATGTGTTTTTAAAGAATTTAAAAGATGCACTAGACTCACTAGAGATTTCAAGTAGCTTTGGTTCCGCAAATAGATTGAACATGTTTGAGGCATGTGTGAAAAGATCACAAGAGATCTGCAAATAGATTGGCTTTGGTTCTGCTCAGGGCAAGAACTGAATAGGGCAGTGGGGGCGTTGGAGAGAGAGAGAGAGAGAGACAGAGAGAGTGAGTGAGTGAGTGAGTGAGTGAGTGAGTGAGTGGAGTGAGTGAGTGAGTGAGTGAGTGAGTGAGTGAGTGAGTGAGTGAGTGAGTGAGTGAGTGAGTGAGTGAGTGAGTGAGTGAGTGAGTGAGTGGGGGGGGTTGCGCCTCAGAAACATACATTCATATAAAGATCCAACCTCCCAGTCTTTGCCCCGAACATCGCGAGACCTAAAGGCACTGCTCACGAAACAGGATGCAAGTGAACAACACGCACTCACAGAAACACAATCGGTATTTTCAATTTTCAGGTTTGCTCATATGACCACATTCCCTTGTTGGAGGTCCTCAGGTCCTCAAGTCCGTCACTCACTCACACAACCTCGCATAATCCCACAGAGTAAACGGGAGGAGAGCAAGCTGGTGACCCAGCCTGAAGATCCCTGGTTTTATTGACAGTTCAATGGTTCATAGTGATTCATAGTGGTTCCACATGGTGGCATGCATCGGATGTTTGCCGTTGCGATCGCCATGCCGCAGGAAGGCGAGCTATTGCCCCTGCAAGGTGCATGGTACGAGGTCTACGGCGGCTACGGCGCCTACACCAAATTACAGCATCGCAGGGGGAATTCTTTAGACGACATGGACAGTGGAAGTATGGAAGACACGAGAGGCCAGCAGATAGGGCATGGGGCAGAGGGCATGGAGGCTTCATTGACATCTTGATAATCTTGCTTGTCTTGCAATATCTTCCATCATTTTCAAGCTGAACTTTGCCAGTGGAGTCCTGGCTTCCATGTTGCGCCTTTTTCATTCATTTCCCCCTAGGAGACCTGGGATGATCTGGGCAACCCATGACCCTGGTCGTTAGGCTCTGCCCGTGGAGCCGATTCATGGCAGAAGAGGCGATCTGTCTCAGCATGAAGTATTTGATATGACCAGGGCGTGGAGCCTGTGGAGCCAAGTCTCTACCCGGCACGGCCTGGTCGTGGCAATGCCCGTGTTGGTTCTGACGGCGATGCCCGATTTGCTGTGATGTTGGTTGTTGAGAGGCACCATGAGACACATTGGTCATCCTTTGCCTTACACATGATCCATTTAATCAGACCAATCAAGCGGCTCGTTTTTTGCGGTACCGACTTGTCAGACCAAGGGCAAAACAAAGGATCGTTTGGATCTCGGGGATCAGCTTGGTGTCACCCACAGCCGTCAGGCTCATATAGTTGACTCACGATATCGACCATTGCCGTTAAAGATCTTCAGCTGACAAGACCCGCAAGACCCGCAAGAATAATGTTTATTTGAATTTATGATATGTTCATGTGTTTCTGTCCGGCCCCAGACAAACTTGCCATGAGTCAACTTAGGGTGCCTGGGGGGCATTCGTTGAGAACATCTTTGAGTGGCTCCTAGAAGCACAGTATGATCAGTATGATACTCTTCTGGTGGCACCAGGAGGGGGTCAGATTTGTGGAAACCAGACAAATGACAAGGCTAAGCGATGAATGAAAAGATTGCATAAGATTGCCAGGTGTCTAAATAGAAAACAATTGCTCAGAACTTACGGACATACCGACATATCAACAAACCACAATGAGGGGAGCAGCAGGCGAAGAACGGGGGATGGAGAAACGACGGGTATAGGTTGGGTCAGTTAATTATCTTGTTTACATTATGTTGAAATTATGTTGTCTTATGAGTTTGTGTTGTTTCTATGTTTTACTATGCTGCCGTCAGAAGAAACATGTGTTTTACTTGTTCTTCCTGCTTTTGTTTTCATGGCTATTGCTACTCGTAACTACTACTGTTCTTTTCTGTGCGGTTTTTTCCCGGAGAAATTGACTTTCATTTGCCGTATTTGTCTCCACGGCAACTGAAGCATGCGAGCCATATTTTGTAGGACAAACCCAATGGCCAGTTTGCTCTGGCACAAAACACTAAGTGAATAATATCATGCGTGTCTCACACATCGAGTTGTTGAGACAGAATACGGTTGGTCGTGCCAGGCAAATCTGACCCCGCCGAATTCTAGTGACAATCGAACGGGTATCAGTATGAAGTACATTTGTCTCCCTCGATATCCGTGGTAAGGATGGTTGACCGACCAAGTGCGATACACGGATTGGAAGGGCTTTGGCCCAACGGGCCAAATCACCAAGTCTTTGTTGCCACAGCAGGGCAATGAATCACGACCACCGGTTCAGCGCCGGCAACTGGAGTGGATTCTTGAACAAAGAAATTCCACCAGGTTTGCTGAAAGCGTAGGTGGAAGTTGACGCAGACGACTTGCCCGGTCAGGCTTTGCGCCAATGTGAGTTTCACTGCCAGCATGGCAAAATTAAGCGATCAGAACACCTGAACTTTTTTTTGTATTTCAACGTTTGAAAAGGCACATGCCATGAATCGTGCAGAATTTGAGTGCATGAAATGCCACGGCCGCCCCTAACTTATAGATCCGACAACTATCCATAACCTCAATCTGGCTCTTGTGGATCGAAGCTCTTGTCACCTGTTCAGGGTGTGTCGTTGCATCCATGGCGTGCCGAGAATTGAGCAGTTTTAAAAACCAGTTGGTTAACAACTTCAGGATTGTGTTATCGAGTATATTGGGGATTTCGATAGTCATAGTCCATTGCCAGTATCGTAGCCCCCTTTGGCCAACTATCATAATCAATTGTCAGGAAATGTCCGATATATTGTTGGTACTGCTCAATCGCAACATTTGGAGCACTCGTACAGTGGGCAAAAAAGTGTCAGTAAGCCCTGCAAATGCGACGTGAAGCTGTTGCATAGAGAATAGAGTTGCATATAGAGTTGTTATTTTTGATTGTGGTTTGATTCTCTCATGGAGCCACAGGTGGAGGCGTGAACTTACAACAGGAAAGAGATACCAAGCAGCAGAGCCTGGCATCTCAGACTTGGGTTAGGCCGGTTAGGCGCATGGCGAAACTGATGTATCCTGGCTCAGTTTGTCAGGGCTCCAATGGATCTCAATAGATCTCAATAGCCCTGCTCGTTGAGGTTTCAGCAATCCATTTCCGCCATCCCACCGTTGATCGCGAACAGCAATGGACGTTATGCAGTTGTCCGGGTCTTTCTTTGGAAGCGTCAAGGAGCACCATTGGATTTACAGGACAAGCTGGCTGTGAGAGTGACTACTTCCTGAATCTGAATAAGTCATGTTGACGAGTCCATTTGTTCAACTATGGTGTTGCGAGCTTATACACTCATAATTTGATGTACTGTAATTTGTTGTCATAATCATCGCCTGCATGCCATTGAGGTTCGTGCTCGGGAACGGATGGGCACTCTGTATGGCATGGACTTCGATGTGCTGCAAGAAGGGTCTGGTGGAGTTGCAGTGGCTTGGCACATTGCGTTTCGTGACAGCACGGTGCTCACAGTGCAGACAAACGTTGCGTGCACTTATTGTGTGTGTGTGTGCGCCAAATCACATCAACATAAATCAACAATGTAGATCAATACACATAATATATTTGCACGCCAGGTGAGTGGCCTAGGCACTGCTGCTCCGCCAATGACAAAGCTCGAGGCATTTCACCAAACGAAACCAGTGGGCAAAAAAGTTCAATGAAAGGGTCAAGCCATGGTTCTTCTTCAGATTCTTATGATTCTTGCAGCCTTCTTTTTCGCCAGGCCGTGATCGGCCGCGCAGTCGCAGTCTCAGAGCAGGCTGTAACGGTTGGCGATTCCTTGCGTGGTTTTTTTTTGGACACAGTCGAGATTTTATAAAGCCAAAAACCGTCAGAAACCAAGCCAAGCTTTGCCAAGCTCTTGCTCTCTTCACTCACTGAGATTGGAAAATCTTGACCTGCGCTGATTGGCGGGCCCTGGCGCTTTCCAGTTTCACGGGCTTTAAAGCTCACATGCCGTGTGTAAGAAACATGTACAGCTTCACCAATCAACAAATTGGCCTCCAAACACGTTAAAATCTGAAGCAATCAGAAAAGAACAAAAAAATGGAAAGGAAATATATGTCTGTATCAGATACTATCTTTATATATGGCATTATATCAACACACACACACACATAATATATATATATATACAAATATATATAAACATATCTGATATGCATGTAAATATCAAAATTGAAAAAGATTATTCTACATATGCCTGTATAATTTCATGTTATTCTGCATTGTGTCACACGTCTGCAGCAGCAATCCCGAAGCAAGTTGGCTATTTCAATTTAGGGGTAATCAATGGGAATCAACTTCCATTGTTCTCGGTTTTCGGCAATAGGAAAAAGCGAATTAATATAATATTTAGTGGTATTGTACCATTGTTTCGAGTTCGACGATTGTGAAATGCTTCTAGAATTGATGGGTAAGATCACCCAGCAAAGAAGAGAAATGATGCAGTCTATGTGCTGCTTCTGCAAGGGCCAATTCTGGCCAATGGGCACGAGGTGATCCTCTACAAAATGGGGAGGAAATAGTACCTAATGGATCTGGCTTGGTTGAGCCAAATGTTGAACTCCAGCGAGGTTGGGTGCCGGATGATATGTCCCAACAATTTGATATGAGAATCAGAAATACGAATAGAGGAAGGAATGCAAGAAGGGAGAATTGGGTAGGCTAAAGAGAGGAGGTATTCATTAGAGCAGGAGAATCTGACGGTTGGAGAACTCGATGATAATATGGGCGTTTGATTTGGAAAATTCATTGTTCGCCTAAGCGCTTTATTGTGCAAGGAGTCAATCAACTTTGGTGATTTGAGCCGGTGAGTAAATCTGGGATTCTGGCCCATGAAGGAGAATAGATTGTACTATTTGAGAACGGACTCGGAGCTTCAATTTTTGGGAGACTAGAGGGTGTCGGAGACATGTGTCCAGTGATTTATATAACGGCTGATGATGCTTGTGAGCAGCGAAAATTGACATCTGGAATGGACGAGGAGGTAGGAAATATATTAAGGGCTGCCGCCCCTGCCGCCGACCCCGGATTCCACTTGCTGAACTTCAAGGATGAGCACTGTCGGAACTTCAAGCATGATAGCTGCTTGTNCGCCCCTGCCGCCGACCCCGGATTCCACTTGCTGAACTTCAAGGATGAGCACTGTCGGAACTTCAAGCATGATAGCTGCTTGTTTTTAATTTAGCGTTAGGATATAGATAGCAATTTGTAGCCTCCCGCAGAGGGAG
>BGPT01002085.1:60573-95442 GCA_003297045.1 Symbiodinium sp. clade C Y103 | reverse complement strand
GCTCTCGGATGCAACACACAGAGCATACAGCGCAAAGAGAAAAACGCCGCCTGAGCATTTGTTTGGAGGCTGGCTTTCGTCCCCCCCCTTCTCAGGTATCTATATGTATATATATATATATATACATTGTATACACAGCATTACACAGCTAAATTTAGATAGTATGTGCTGTATCTATGTGGAAGCGAATGTATCCATATAGCATACAAATCATTGTGGAATGACTGTGCTTAGCTGTTCCAGGCTGTTTGCTTGTCCTGGTGTCCTGGCGGTGCGGTGTTTTTTGGCGGCGATGTTTTTCAGGGTGTTGTCCCAGGGCATTTGAGGTGCTGTCCAGGTTCCGTCCAGATGTGGACCACAGCAAGGTCTGGTCCAAGGACTTTGAAGAGAGTGAAGGTGCTGTGTTGGGGAAGGTTTCTGAAGAGTTTCTGAAGAGTCAAGGTGGGACGAAGTGTAGAAGGTTTCGGGAAGAGTTTGGGGAAGGTTTAAAGAAGGTTTGGAGAAGGTTTCCGGGGAAGAGCAATTGGAGAAGACAGAAAGGTGCTCTGCCTTTGCGATCTATGCTGTGAATTCTGGAGTCCTCGCCACAAGCGATACTCAAGCGATACTGTGCTTGGATCTTCAGGAGAGACCTTCGAACAAGATCTTCATTGGTGGACTTCCGCAGGACATGCATATTTCTTGATCGAAGATTGCTGTGTTGGATGGACACTGCATTCTGCACATTTCTTGATGAACATTTTGGATGAAAGCTGATGTTCTTTAGGATGTGACAACCGAAAAGTTGAGAGAATACTTCTCATCCTACGGGGTCATAGCCGATGCAGTTACCTGGCTCAGATTTAGATTGACCGAATGACTGTTTCAGCTGCTGCTGACATTCTGAATCTTCTTGATCCATACGGTGATGATATGATGCATTTACAATCCGTCTACATGCCAAAAGGACAAGATGAAAGATGGATGGCCATGCATTTCAACAATGCATCTCTGCTGATCTGAGTCAATCATGGTTTGGTGTATGGGCAACAGCATTTTTCTCTTTTCTTTCTTAAATGGTGTTGAATATGATATGCATTGTTTTGATGATGCAGATGAAGCATGTCGATGTATGTAGAATCCTATGTAGGTGTATGTATGTATCATAGTAGTGACAATATCAACAACGACGATAAGAACAATGATAATAAAAATGATAATAATACTGATTCTGATAATGATACAATGATGATAATGATAACAGCGAGAAGAACACTATTCATTGATAACAATCATGAGGGAACCACATACATAGATTTTAATGAGGTCATCTATGTTGTGTATGTATAGTCCTTACTAATAATCTAGACCTGTTCTTCAGGTGAGGGACGTGGTGCATCCCCAGAGTTTTTGCCTTTGCAAGGTGGTGATGGTCGATCGCCAGACGAGCCGCTCCCGGGGTTTCGGCTTCGTGCGCTTCGCCAACGGCCGCCAAGGGGCGCATGCTGCACAGGCAAAGCATGGGTTGTTGAGGATTTTTTGATATGGAGGATTTATGAGGATTTATTGGATGGTTTGGTGAACACAATACAACATAATATAAAACCCACACACACACACATACATAATAATCTAACATAATGACATATAATATCATATAATCACATTGACGGATTGATGATTGAAGGATGCAATTGACTATGCGTTCCACAGCTCGTTGAGGCTGTGCTGAAGGACTTCCACAACCACTGGCTTGGAGGCATCAATTGCAGTTTGTGTGTAAGACACTTATAACAGACACAGAACAGGCTTATAACACTGTTTCAGTGGCCATGGTGGCCATGGTGGCCATGGTGGCCATGGTGGCCATGGTGGCCATGGTGGCCATGGTGGCCATGGTGGCCATGGTGGCCATGGTGGCGGTGGCCATGGTGGCCATGGTGGCCATGGTGGCCATGCCTTTCTGCACGTTTGGAGAAAGATAAAAACTTGTAGCTTGCCAGAGCCTTCCTAGCTCTCACTGTTTGAGACGACAAACACCGCAGAACTAGCTGACCCAGCATCCCGTCCAGAGCTACCTGCTTCAAATGAAACCTGTGAAACATGTGAAAACATGTGAAAGCCAATCTGACGGAAAGAATGGATCTTAAGGCTTACGGTCCAGAACAGTGCAACTTCCACAAATGTAAAACACAATTAGCGCAAACGTAAACACATGTACGCAGAGGTTGGGGAGTTTTCCATATGCACCCCAGACTCTCAAGTCTTTCAAGCCTGAATCTTTCGCCACGTCTCGTTCTCATGGCATGGCGTTTCTGCTACAAGCCTGCCGCTCCTACTGCAGGCAGGCGCTGACATTTTCTATGAAACGCTGCATTTGACAGAAGACTTGACATACTTGACGCACTTGACATACGGGTGGGTCTGTCAGTCTGTCATGATTTGTCTCTTTTCAACTTGTGGAGTTTTGCTTTGGATGTGAAGGTCAGCGCCTCCGGGACCTTCGACGGACGGAGAGGCCGAACTGCCGAGTTTTCTCCACCGATTGGGGTCAACCGTTCCTGGAGCGCCAAAGGACTTGCCTGGAGTTACAGCAGTTCCCACAGATGCCACACCGCAGGCATGGTTCGCCAAATGAATTGGCTTCGGCTCTTCGATTCTTTTAAAAATCAGGATGTATTTATCCGGATCATCCGGCAAGTTGCTACCTTGGCTTGCAGACACGGGAAGCTCCTGAGTCCTCTGAGCTCTTGTGAAGTTCTTAGAGTTCTTGGAGTTGCTCGTGCCCTCAATTGCTTCTTGCGTGCTGATCAAGAGCCATTTCAATTCGATCCTGGGACATATGACATAGATATCTCGCATTGCTTGAGCAGTTGCTGGAGTGCCTGAATTAATCAGTTGGCCTGAATCCTAGGTTTGGTACAGAGGTTCGAATATGTCCTGTGAGCGGCCTGTCAACGCTGCAGGTTGGCTCTCTCTCTCTCTCTCTCTCTAGGAGGTATGTTATGTCATTCTTGGTGTTTATTGCATGTAGTGTGTTGCAGAGTGTCTATGAGTGTGAACATGAAACGACTACATTGACTACATATTCACAGTGCCCAGTGGATCCACGTGGGCCCCAAAGATCCTGATCAGGGCGCTTGTCCATTCGCCAAGCCTAAAGCCAAGGTTGCGAAGTTTGTTGTTGCTGCTGCCAGCTGATCTCGGCTGTGCTTAATTGCTCCGACTGTGATAGGCCAAAGATGGCGGGAAGAAGCAAAAGGCGTGGGAATCGACACATCCAAACAGCCAAAAGATTAGAATCTCTTGCAACCTATGACCTATGCCTATGACGACCAAGTTTCTATTTACCGTACTATGAAGTACGCGCCAGAATGTAAACTCAATTTTTACAGTACATGCTGGAGATGCGTCAGAATTGCTCTGATTGAACTACATACTTAGAGGTTTGCATCCACTTATACTCTGTTGAGATACAGGCTAGCATCAAGCTGGACTTCAAGTGGAAGCAGGCAGGCTTCTCAATGGAAGTCTGTGTTTGGACATCGCTTGTATGTTAACAGTTGTGGCCAAGGACGAAAGCACGGTTGTCATCAAAGTTTGTGAATCACTCAGGAGAGACTGACACAGAGAGACGAATTCCCTGCCAAGCAAGTGTTGGTGAAAAATAAAGACGCTTCTTGTCAGATGCAGGTAGATATGTTAGATTGGCTACAGTAGCAATAGTGAATAATAGTGATAGTAGGATAAGCAATAGATAAGCAATAGATGCACTTGTTGTGACTTGTTGTGACTTGTTGTGACTTGTTGTGACTTGTTGTGACTTCCTGTTGTTCAGGTGCACATCATGGAGATGCATTTGCTGCGTTGGAACTCCCGGACAGTGCGTCACAAGAGGCGCGTCTACTCTGCCGCCCACCAGGTCACCATGTGCAGCACTGCTATGCCTTGAGGAGATCAAAAAGCAGTACAAAGCTTTGTCTCTGAAGCACCATCCGGACCTGTCCTTACTGAGCCTTACTGAGCCTTACTGCCATTTACTGCCTTTGCAGATGCCTGTAGAAGTCTTCACAGTGGCAAGATGTGGCAAGGCTTCTTTTCAGGGCCCTTTGCCCTGAAACTTTCTTCTGCGTGTTTCTGAATCTGCGAAGGATAAGAATCAGGATGATGTTGACGCTGCAACTGACCGGTTTCAAAGGACCGGTTGATGAAACACAACTTTTTTTTTTGCAAGGGATCCCATTTCTGAACTTTTGAACTCTGCAGGATCAAAGATGCATACAATGCCATCAAGGTAGGACCAAGCCTTTTGATTTAGGACAGTTCGTGCCAAGCGACTGCTGACCTGTTTTGCTCAGGACACCGACGGCGAGCTGGTGTTTCCTTGGGATGAACATCCTGACCAGCAGCAGGCATGGTTCTTTTACATCTTTTTACATTTTTTGCATTCTTTTACTTGGTTTTGTAATGTTTTGTATTTGCACCATTTTGATTCGTGGAACATTTTGCCATATTTTGTATTTGTATTTGGTGGACCATTTGATGATTTTCGTCATGTTTCTTTGAGGTGATGAACGGAGAAGAGGCGGTTGCCGTTTTCGCTGAGGCGGGCTGTGGGCAACGAAATCAAAGTATGTTGCAGAGCATGTTGAAGTAAAGGACTTATAGTACATTACTTCTGGAATCTTCTGGAACCTGCCGGGGATGTGCTGCGACTGTGCGGTGACTGTGCGGTGACTGCGAGCTTGGACAGTTTGGACAGGTTGGAATGGAGGCCTGCGAGGAGCACCACTTCCAGGTACGGTGCCATTGCTTCGCCCATTTGTGCTTTTTGATTGAGATATCCGAGTCATTCCAAGTCCAGGGATTTACTATAGTGACTTTGGTGCCAAGATGCAATGCTGCAGCAATGCTACATGATCTCGCTGTAGGGGTTGCAACTGCGGCATTTGGTCAAGTCCTCCACAGAGGTCAAGGCCACCCCCGTAGCAATGTCCGAAGCCATGTCCGTACCGTGACACTGATTCTGCTAAGGGCACAATATGCTTCAAACATGTTCAAACTCAGCATCCAAATCTCCAGGTCTTGAAATTTGACAAGGAATCGGAGGATGGACACATCACGGAATGCTGGTTGGACGCGGTGTGTGCTGGGCTTGGGTGAGCATGGCGGTGTCACACTTTGTTGGCCGTTCCTGGTGTGGCTTCAGGTGCCGGTTCTCCACATTTCGTGAGTCATTTGGTGAAGGCGTCGTCGGCAAGACGAGTGTTTCGTAGTTCACAAGGACTGTCAAGACTTTCACCAGCTTACTGGGCTTACTGCTCCGCATGCTCCGGCTAGGTCTATCGCCGGGCAAAGGGCTTAGTCACCAGATTCGACAGGGACTAAAAGCGTTTTCGTTTTTACATCTATCAATTCATGTCCAAGGACGCCTGGGAGTACCAGGACAAGTGAGTTCTCTTGTTCTGCTCATTCTCTGCTTTTCCTGAGCTTTCCAGTGATGAGCTTGACCAGAATTATTCATCTCTAATTTTTATTTCCTTGTTTTGGCGGCTCCCCCATTCAAACTTCAAGCCCAGTGGAACTGCTCAGCATGTCTCACTTTTTGCTGTCTGATCAGCCAATATGGCAAACAAGAAGATCTGTCAAAAGAGGCCCAACACTTTCAAACATCATTCCTTGGCTGAAAAAACAGGGAGAGACAGATTCTTGAGCAACTGCGGCATGAATGTTGCTGCAGATAAGCAGTTTGCAACACTTGATTGAACGTGAATGACTTTGTTGCAGCTTTTTACTTGGAATACACTCGCATTTAATGTTACTCTGTTCTATTTTTCTTCCTTCAGATGGCTGCTTTCCAAATGTTGCCGCAAGGCAAGTGGGTGGAAGTGAAACAAGCAACGCCAGCGTCAACGCTGGAGGACTGTCCGCCTTACCCTTTTTGCGTAGACATGCTTATTCTGTAATTTATTCTTGTATCTGTATGTGTTTTTTGCCAGTCTGCTTCTTCTTGGTTTGCATATGTTCTTGCTTGTGGCAAACTCGAGTCCCGCTAAATGCTAGAGAGTTGTTGAAGTATGCAAAGTCAGTTTTTGCTTCCAATTTAGACAGCAGGAGGCAGCCACAATACAAACAGCTTTCAGCTTTCTGACACAGAAAGACACTTGTAATATCTTGTAATAAGTTAGGTGGTGTCAGTGTGCGAACGTGACCCGCAGTTTGCAGTGTTCATCCATCAGAGTTCCGGAGGAGATGGCCAGTCGGTATATGGAGGAGGGGCAGGGAAGGTCTGAGAAGGGCTCTTCAAAAAAAAAATGCCAAGAGTTGAGTTGTGACATTTTGACATTTTTGGGTCGTTCCTTTGGTCGTTCCTTCCCCTTTTGTTTCGCTTTCTAGCTCCCTGTTCCGCTTCTGGTCCAGCAAATGGGGTTGAGCCTCTCTGAACTCCTTGCTTTGAGCTCTCGCTGAGCACTGCACAGTTGGAACCGTTCACTTTTCTTGACTAGAAGACAAATAGAAGACAAGAGAGAGGATGCGCAAGCCGCCGTGAACCAGTCCAAGAGTGGGCCTTCGACTTGGAATCTGCAATGAAACTGTCTGGAAGTTTCAAAAGAAAGCACAATGCGTATTACAGTTATCCCACTTTCAACATCTTTTACCTGTTTTGATCAAGAGCAAATCTTGCCCAATGTTGCCCATGCAAAAAGATGTTGTCCAGTCAAGGTCGTCAAGGTGGACATCTTCTCACCATTCGGCGGGCACGGATCTCAAGCACAAATGAGATTTGTGGTATTTTGTGGGTATCAAACAGTGAGCATTTAAGCTGCCCAAATATTTGGGAAGGTTCCTCTGCGAAAAGGTCCAGAACTCGAGTCTGACTGATTGTCAACGTGTCAACGTGTCATTATATCAATATTTTTTTCCTTGGCGAAGAATTGCCAAGGCAGCAGGCCCATGGTTCAGGATCGAGGCACCCGGCACTGTCACTTACCAATTTTTACATCGCAAAAAATTACTCGGAAAAAGTTTGCAACACCATCTTCCAAGCGGTGAAGCGTTTCGTCCCTGCCAGGCATAGCACAGCTGCTGGAAAGAAGGCTCGGAGATGAGTTTTTTGCTTTCTGTTTCTTTTAGAAGCATCAACTGAACTCTTTTTGCAGGGAACTCCTTCTGGCTCGCAACAAATGGTTCAACCTCCAGGCCTGTCACAACTGCCAACCGACACTTTTTAAAGGCTGTTGGTTGGTGCAGGGTTCATGTTTTCAGATGTTTGCAGGTCACTTGCTTCCAGCCTCTGGCAGCATAGACTGGCATCGATTGGTTGTGTCCGTGTCTCATCTTGTGGTGAAGTTGCCGACGTCGGAGTCTCTTCGTCATGGTCCATCTTGTTACACAACTCACAGTGTCCACTGAGGCCACCATCTCTTCCGACTCTGTTGGTGCTGGCCATAGTTGAGAAGCCCTTCGATTCTACATCCAGCCATGGACCGGTCAACATAGAATTGTTGCTGCATGCTGCACGAATCATCTTGACATGTTGCCGAGACTGGAGCACTTGGAAGGGGCCTTGGCTTTTGGGATTGACATGGATGGACAATATGGACAAACTTTGGACAAACGTGGACAAACTTCGATGCCTTTGAGATCAGCAAGGCTTAAGCTGGGTACCCTTGCTGTAAAATTTTGCTGAGGATCCGCACTGTCAAAAGGTCCGCCGGCCAGATACTCAGAGCGAATCAAGGAGCTCATTGTTTCGACGTGGAACTCACTTGCAATGATAGTTCTGGCATGTTCTATGTTGATATTGGCCATGGCAAGGCCAAAGGGGTCAAGGGCTACATGTCGTCTCCCATGAAGGTGGGAAGACGGGGAAGATCGCTCTTCTACTCCGAGATTTTTCCAAGATTTTTGCAAGATTTCTGGCAGTATTTGTACCCGTGAATTTGAATCGTGTCGTTGGAGGTCGCGTGCAGTGGCTTTGACTCCAAGGACGCCACAGCGCCATGGAATGACAAATCCACATTGACGCACTGTGCCCATGTGATCCCGTGTGGGGTTGGCTGTTTGTGCAGGAACCATGGAGAGCTTCCCAGCTTCCAGGGCAGGCATCAAAAGCATGCAAGGTGTTTCACTGTTTGGAATTTGACACCACAGGAGGCTAGATATGGCCAGAAGCGAACCACAAGTAGCATGTACTATCATGTAATTTTGTAACCAGCTTCATCACCTTTCCCTGTTTTGGACCAAGTCACTTCAATCATATTCAATCCTTCTCTTTTGGAGATGCAAATCATGCAAACGGCACCAATGAAGAGAGCAACAAAAGCAGGTCCCACGCTCCTGACGCTTCCCAGAGCGCTTCGGTGGATGTGGCAGCCTGGAATCTCAGATGAGTCGTCAAATTTCTACCTTCATCAATCATTTGATAGGGATCCATTTAATGCCATTTAATGCCAGTTGTAATGGCAAATTTAAGGATTCCGAATGGTGGGATGACCGTAACCCACATATCATGTACCGTGGCACAGATCCAGACGAGCCGCGATCCGATTTTCCTGGGACTCAACCTGCCAACGAAATTCTGAGGCCTTCCACCATTGCCAATGCTTAGACCCGTTGGTCTCCACTTAGTTCACTTGTACAGTTTTTGTTTTGACCTCAGTCTTCCGTAAGATCTCTTTGTAGCTACTGTATGCTGCTGTCTATTGTACAAGATTGCGGTATTGTCGTGTCGAGGTTGAGTCAGCTGGACCGATTCTCTCGCATCTCTGCTGATTCTGTCAACAACCCAGCAACCCCGTCTAAAAGCGTTTGTACGTGTGGCAAGACTGTGCAAGACCATCCACGCATCCAAGATTGCAAGGTTGGTCTGGAATCTTCGGAGCCTTGTCGTGTTGGAACAGGCTCGACAGGGGATGTAGCCAATTCATGGCACTTCAAGTAGGAACCGACTTGCAAAACTGAAGGAGATCTTGTTTGATCACAAACCTGCTGTTTCCTGCCAGGTTTCGCTGGCAACAACGTGCATGCCAATTCATGGCAATTCAAGTAGGAACTGACTTGCTGAGCTGAAGGAGATTTAGCTGATCACAGAAAGCGACAGAATCAGCAACATGAAGAAAGTCAGCGAGGCATGTCGGTAGCTTTAGCAAGTAGTGTGAGTTGAATGGTCTCGCCTTTGTCGAGTGCCAGTTCTGGATAGAGGACAGTGTCAAAGTCTTTGTGCAGATACTGTAATGATTGCTTCAGGAAGCGATCCATGAACCGCGCAGGATGATTTATTTGGGGGTGTCTTGGAACTGAGGGGTTCGTGCATGATCCAACGAGATTGCTTGAGATTGCTTGAGCTACTTTGGTAAAAGGATGTTTGCAGTCACATTGACGACTGATAAGGAAACTTGCAACCTCTTCAAGTTGATGGATAGAAGAACAAGAGTCGCATGCAGCCCAAGATTCATTTGCCCACAATTTAACAGGAAAATTCATGGTTACAAAATGTTACAAACATGTTGACCCTGTTGAGCCCACCTGCCCGTTTTAAGCACTGTTGGGACTTTGGAACACTGTGCTGGACATGTATGAAATTGGCAGGGCTTGCTAGAGCGAGAGTCCTGAAGCTAATGTGAAAGAGAGCTTTCACGGGTCTAGCATCCGAACATCCGAATCTGTGCCTTTCAGTCAACTCAGTCAATTTGAGCCTGTCCACTGTGTTCATGGGTCTATAATGGTTATTTTTACCTCTCAAAGGATGCATCAACCCGAGAGTGTTCTGCCTGCCCGCGTGGCATTGCCAATGATGCGAAGAAGAAGAAAGCCGCGGAGAGAGACATGTGCAGCACAGTGTAGGGGAGAAACACACGAAGAAGGAGACAGGTAAGGAAGAAAAATAAGACAGGTATATTGAATATTGCAGAATATTTGAGACAATAAGTATCAGTGGTTGTCAGTGTTTCCTATTGTAGAGCTACGCAGACCAGTGATTGCGGAAGGGCTCGGGGTGGAGGACTTGGCTGGCAGCCCATTTTTCATGAAAACAAACATAAAAAACGTGGACCTGAACGGGAAACATGCAATTTTCTTGGCATCGCGCGCATTGTTTTGAGTAATTATAATTCTTCAAAAAAAAGAAATCCTTGACTCATTATCAATCATTAGTTTGGCATAGTACAACCTTGACCGAGAAATGCAGCCCCAAATTCAATCTTTCATAGACCAAGGAACTTAAAGACTTCGAACCGAGCGCTGTTCCTATGCAATCGGGGTTCTTAAATGTCTTTTCACAGACACAGCGATTCAAAGCGTAGACTCCTGCATAGAGTTGGCGGATGGGAAAACCGGCCACGTCTCCGACGTCTCCACCATGTCGCAAATCTTCGGAGATGTGGCCGATGTGGCCTTGGCAATGCAGGCAAAGTTGCGCTGCGTTGCCAAACCGGCCAAACCTTTAAGAGGTGTTCATTTGGATTCTTCTTTGATGGGAGGCACTCGAAGAGTCCTTGCAGTCCGAGGCCAAACACAATCATTTGAAAAACTGCTATGGCTGCGTTGGCTTGTGCTTTCATGATCTTTGATGACATGGTGGAGCTTGCATCCACAGGAGATCCGGAATCTGCCCTGGCCTTCATCCAGGGCCTCTATCCCCACACCCATGCGACAGGACTGCCTTGTTTCAAACAGAACCACATCTCCCTTGTCATATTTAAGGATGTACTTCCGGAATCTTTCGGATGTGATTGAGAATATTGAGGATGTGTACAATAGAAATATCTATAGGACTTAACGTGTAGCTGCTGTAGCTTGAAATTTGAGTCCAGCATATCCAATCAGGAGAAGGTGTTCTGGAAAGTTCTCGAAAGACTGGCGTTGCAATTTGAAATTGCTTGAATCAGGTTCTCACGGCCTTGGAAGCAGGCATGAATGCTGTGAGCAGAGACGAAGAGTCAGTGGTGCTCTGGCAGATGTCTTTTCGACTTTATTCTGGCTGACACGGGACCCTGATATGGCTTTTGCAAATACTCCAGGAGACAAGTACTACGGTCGTTTTGGTGCAAGATATTCTTTTCAGAAACATACATGAACGTTCTGACATTGTGCACCAAAAAAGCACATTTCCTCAGGAATTAAGAGTCTCAATCACTGAAGACCGAAAATCAACGAGCCTTTTTGACTCTTTTGCCTCTTGCACAATCAATTCGCTGACGACTCCAAAGGTGTCAATGCTGCAGCATTTGCGGCAGCACTTGGAACATCCGAATGCTTCTGAGCCTTGGATCGCCCATTGCACCAAAAATGCTCCAAGATCCAAGACGATCCAAGCCATCCAAGCCATCCATGGTCAATTTATGTCAATTTATGTCAATTTTGTCGACTTTTTTCCGAGCTTGGACTCAAAGTTTGTGCAAGGACCTGCTGCTGAACCTTTTGTCCAGCACCTTCTTGCTTGTTGGTGGCAAAGTGGAAGAGTTACTGGGTGCAAAGACACCTTTGACGTTGAAACGCTGGATCTTGCAGGCCTTGGTAGCTTGTCTGAATTCAAAGTTGTTCAGAGTGTGACTCTGATTTTAAGCGCAGAAATCTAATCATATTGGAAGTCTTGCACCTGAAATGCAGGCGCGTGTTAACAATCTCATACAATCTTGAATTTAGGCTGTTTGCTGAACTTTGGGGGCTCCTGACTTATATCAGTATCCACCCATTTTCCAAGTTTCTTTACCTGAAACAAGGTACGTGAGATCGACCTTTTGTGGGCGAACTTTGGTCAACTGCTTTTGCAGAGACTGAAGACTTTCTTGAAAGGCTTCCGCTGGCTTGACAAGGAGTGCACTTGGGGCAATGGCTTGGGAACATGGAGATGCTTCTTCTGCCAGCACGGCAATAGCCAGAAGTCTGTTTGCCCACTGTTTGGGCTTCCTTCTCACTATGATGTTTATACAAAAGGGTACTGGTATACAGATGTTTTCAGTCGAATTCTCACAGCGGTCTAATTCATTTTTCCCTTGGGTTGCTTCAATTTGCAAGGATGAGAGCGGTGCATTTGGGCAGACAGAGTTTGTCCGTGCCTACATGGAGCTTTGCATGCAGGTGCCTTGCACTCTTCAAAAGTGGCCCCTTTGTCAATGTTGGAAAAACAATGAAAAACATACATCTCCTTGTAGCAGTGTGAATCTGATTGCATCGTATGGCCCTCTGTGGCACGCAGAATGCTCCAATTCTCTCTAATTGGTAGTAGTCCATGAGGGAGCATCTTTTGATCTAAGCTTCAGGCCAGAGACGCAGAGTCTGCAGACTCCTTCAAGAATGCCTACGAAAATCAACGTGCTGATGCAGGCTTCCTTTTCAAGCTGCCCCTTGGCGCTTGCACTAGCCGGTATGCTGATTGCATAGGGCCATAGGGCCAGGAAGGCATTCTGAATGACTTGCACCAAGGCTGGCAGGGTCATCGGTAAAGAGTGTGGAGGAAACCGATGAAGTTGGGATCTCGCTCTACAACCTTGCAACTTGGACAAGTTTGTTTGGAGGACGAGTGTTTTTCTCACTCAGTGTGGAAAGGGAGACTGGACAATTATCATCGGATCATGTCAATGCAAACGATGCGCGAACAGCCTCGGCATGGGCAGGATGAACTGCAGCATTTTTAATTTTGGCAAACATCAGTAGCCAAGTCAGGTGATGCGCATTGTTGGCGTTCAAGATCAGGACGCTGGCTGGTGCGAATGGTCCTGGTTTATAATTATCCCAAGTGAGTTAAGCACCTGCAGCATCTCTTTGTCGAACTAGTCTGGAGGAGCTGACAACATTCCGACGACAGGTCTTTTCACACTACCCGAATGTGGAGGCTGGAAAACTAATAGCTGTGTTTTCAATTGCAATGTGCAGACAAGACTGTACGAAAGCTCACTCTGCTGTCTTGACAGGCGTGCTTTGCAGCGCATGCGCAAAAAGATGCGTCTTCGACGGAGCTCAATGAGCAGCAGTCTCTTGCCGCTGACTTTTAGCTTGCAAAGGCGATTTGAGAGACTTAATATCGTATCATTTCCAGACTCCAAGTCGTCCTCCAGATCTCTTGACCCCTTCCAGGTGCCTGCACTAAGGACCTCATCAAGATGTGTTCAATGGATACTTCATGATACTTCCACCGACCTCTTGATCAAGACTCCCGTAAACACATCCCGAGTAAAGTGCCGCAAAAGCAGTTGCCCAAGTTCAGTAGCATTTTGAGTACCATATGCAAATTTTGTGGCTTCCAAAAGCGGGGATCCAGGTAGGTGCGGTGAAAGGATGTTCAAGAAAAGATCAAAAGAATCTTTCGAGACCTTTTGAGACCTTAGGGCACCCTCAATTGTGCCCTTGGGTGCCTATGTTCCCAGACATCAATCAAACAAATGTGTACAAATGTCAGATACGTTGAGAAACATGAGTACAAGATAGTACAAGATAGTACAAGATAGTACAAGATAGTACAAGATAGTACAAGTAGATTGCAGTTAAATGATGTTAATGGATTCATGACATTTCATGACTAATTCATGACACAATCTCCCCAAAGGTTTCTTCAATTGGGCGCCTGGTTGCGGCAGTTTGATGAGCTCCTTGGCTTTTGAAGACATGATACAAGTTGTGATCAGAATTGCTTCCTGAATCACGGCTTCCAAAACGTGATGTTGAAAGGAGATTCAGACAGCGCTTGGCTCTGCAAAGCTTCGCTGAAGATGAGGCAAGGCTCGATCAGCCAGCTGAAAAAGGACATGGACTAGTGAAGTAGAAAGAAAAAGACCTTGGATGTAGAACAATTATTAAAATCTTTCGGACGGCAAGTGCCATTCACCTCTGGATGCAGCATTGGAGAGGTGGCCGATGCCGGAAAGCCAATTCGAGTGAGTGCTGAAGCTTCTGCCGCATTTCTTTTCGTTCGAAGAATCAGCTGGGCGCGCCATGCATCGCTTTGCTCCTTTGGCGCCATCCCGGATCTGAGGAACTGGAGAAGAAGTTTCTCCGCTTCTTCAAAGGCGCCAGTGGTTACCGTGCAGACATCCAAAGTCAGAAAGTCCAGCTGTCTGCATTTGACAAATTTCCAGGTCTGGACATCAATTGTTCTGGGGCACTCTCCGTGAACGAAGTCAAGCAGGCCTTTGCTGAGGCCGGAGAGGTTTGGATGGCAGAACGGGCAGAACGGGCAGAACTGGCAGAAGTCCAGCATTAGCAATTGGTCTTGCTGTCAAAGGATAGATAATTTCGATGAAGACCCAATGATACAGATACCATCCACATTTTATAGCAGGCCAGGAACACGAAAAGAGAAGTGAGCTGCTTTTCACCGCACCAAGAGCCAACAGGTTGCCCCTGCGCTCCCAAGCAGCTGTGTCCGACGGCGAATTTTGTGACTTGGTTTGTGCCCAGGTTTTGTGTTGCACAATCGGTTCATTTATTCTTCTGCCTCCACTTGTGCTCACATATAAAGCCCCAGGGCCACACCACCACACACACACAGGCCGTGCATCACAAGAGTGGACTTTTGGGCTACTTGAGGCTTGCTTATGGCTCTTTGCACGGGCTCATGAACGAAGTGAAGAGGTTTGGCCACGAGCGAAGGAAGTCATGGAGTGATAATACAGTCAATGGCTGATATTGGCCGGTGCATGATACAGGAAGTTCATTGCATGGTACTGTACAACCCGGTTTAGTGAGCCGACCAAAGGTGGTTAGGACCAGGTTAGGACTGCTCTTAGATGGCCGTTAGGACTGCTACAGCTTGTCCAGGTCTGGTGACGATTCGGACAGTGAAGTCGAGGTCGCAACAGGAGCTGCGGGACGTGTGCAGGCAGATGTGTGACAGCGAGAGTGATCGCAGATGAACTTCTCCAATTCGTGGAATTCAATGGATTGAATTCAATTGAATTTGATTACATGGCAAGCTGACATAGTAATCATGGTATGCAGCTCCAGAGGCAGAAAAGATCTCAGAGCTGCTGGAGCTTCCAACGGTTGAAATCTGCAACTTCTTGAATGCGATTGAGATCCAGGCGCAGTCACGACAGATGGTGTTCTTTGACCTGAAGATGCAGCTTGCAAATACTTTCTTGGAGGAATCTGCTGGAAAGAGGAAGGTCAAGTTGCCCAAAGATGGTGGCTCGACTTGCAGAACTGTTGAAGCCTTGCACGGAACGGCAGCGGCAGCAACCATGCATGCAGCCTGCGTCCAAACTTTCAATTGAAAACCAGAAGTGAAGAGCACAAGCATTGAGATCTACACACCCCAAGATCAGGAAGAAGGACGACGATACAACCAGCAAGAACGAAAAACACAGTCAAGACCAGACCACTGGGAGTCCAACTGGCGGCGCTGCTCCCCACCTCCAACTGCACCTGCCCTGCAGACCACTACATCGCCATCCACTACAAGCGATTTGACACCACCATCACCCAGCATCGCCCAGCATCACCCAGCATCACCCACTGGCATCTAGCATCAGCCACCATCATCCAGCTTCATCCAGCATCAACATCACTACTGCCCACCCATCGACGCCTCCAATCAGAGACCATGACTATGACGATCCCGATGAGGACAACAACAGCCAGAACGGCCAAAGCACCAAGAACAGCCAAAACAGCCAGAAAAGCAAGAAGGAAATGGGAGAAGAAGGAGGAAGGAAAAAAGATGCAAAAAGAAAAAAGGAGGCAGACGAAGAACCAGGATGACCACAACTACGACAACTACCACAACTAAAACCAGGATGACCAAAGTGAAGGCAGCGATGGTGTTGGCGACGGCGACGAAAGACACAGACAACAACAGGCATGAGAACAGCAAGAACAAGAATAAAACAATGACAACAACATGCAACAACCAAAGCTCAAACGACTGCTGTGTTGATAGCAAGGCCGTGCCCAGTACCATTTCTATCCATTCCCCCTTTTTCCTCACAGGTGACCAAATTACTGTACTAGTACTTAGTTGCGTAGTTAGACTGGTTTTGTCGGTTGCTTCTTTTCTTTGATGCAAGGTACAGACTACGCCTTAGAAGAACTTGTGTTCATCTCAGTCACAAGGGTTTATTTCCCAACAGCTCGGGGCAAGTGGGAGCGGGCGCGCTGCATCGTGCTGCATCGAAATGAGTTGCCCCAGGCTATCAGTGTTTTCCTTAGCAAACCGCTGGACAAAGACCTCGAAGAACTAGTCTCGGATGTGCTCCTTGGACTTGTAGTGGGCAGCGGCAATATGGTCAAGGACATCACATCTGCTGGTCCAGTTGAAGTATTAAACGATTACATCAATTGCATCTTCTGCAATCTCCTGTAAGTGCAACAGATTGAGATGATTGAGACAAGTCTGAATAAACAATAAAAATAAAGGCAACCCTATCACGCATTATCCCTCAACTGGAAAATCCCAGACTCCAGGCAGAAAGGCGACCGGTTCAAAGCTTTGTCCTTCGAGGACTAGAGTGTGCTTCTGCTGATTCGAACATATCCAGTGCGCTGAGTGCGCTGAGTGCGCTGAGTGCGCTGAGTGCGCTGAGTGCGCTGGTGATGTTTTTGAGATTTGACAAATTTGCAAGGACTTCCGGAGATACGTTTTTCGTGCGTCTGATCACGACAGTGAACCCTTCCTTTCCAAAGATGGCAAGTCTGCAAAACCGAAACCTGCCAAGCCCTCCGAGTCGAAACGGGCAAGCCGCTTGGACCAGAAAATGAATTTGAATTGATTTGATGATATTTGATGATTTGTGCGATTTTGTGCGTGTTTGTGCTGCACCCATTTGAACCGCTCTGCATCGCTCTGCATCGCTCCACTGCATCGTTTTGCTCCATTAACTTTCATCTCTTGAGTTCTGAGATGTGCTGCTTCTGAGGTGTGAAGTCAGTGAGTACTGCAAAGCCGCTTCATGCAATTAATGCAATTTGCAATCCTTGTCTTTGCTTTCAGCATCTTTCAGCCATTGTGGACATAGAGAAATTTTGTAAACGGGGCCATTCGAATTGTGGTGCCAGGCCTCTATGGTCATTGGATTGTGGATTGTTTCTGGCAAGATCATCTGCTGACCAACTACGTGTAGCGTACGATGCCCTTGATGCTTGGCTTCAACTGTAACTGGAAAAGTTGACTCTGAATGCCCCTGCATTGCCCTGGACGACCAAGCTGTGGTCAGTTGACCATCTGCCCAGGAGCGAGTGCATGGCAACGTTACCGTCACTTTGCAGCTTTTCCATGTTTTTCATGGTTTTTCCAGTTCTTGAGCTTTTGCAGCTCTTAGAAGATCATCGGTCTATCAGCCTATCAAAAAAAAAAGGCTGGAATTTGACAGAATGGGGCCCAAGAAGTGTCAAGAAGAAGACCTGGAGGAACGCTCACTATGTGCAGCGAAGCAAACCTAGAAATCACCTGCCACCATCTGCCACCCAAGGTTAATGCCTTGCTGAGCTCTTTCACAAACATCTCAGACATTATGGCCATTGACCAGAAAAGATACAATGGTGGTGACCGCATTGTGTGCCGCGCAGCTCGGTGAGATTGTGAACAAATTGTGAACAATGGCAATTCCGAGATGTTTGCACAATTTCTATCGATTTTTCAACAGTTGTCTTTGAGTGTTGTCTATGGATGTCTATGGATGTCTATGGATGTCTGTGGATGTCTGTGGATGTCTATGGATGTCTATGGATGTCTATGGATGTCCATGGCAATTCTTAGATTCTTTTGCATATTTTTTCATTCTTTTCCCAGTTCTTTGACATTTGTGTCAACCAAGGTTCGACTCGGAGGGGACATGAACCCTCTCTGCGGAAAGCATCCAGTGGTTGCCGTGGTGCCATCTCGTATGGTATGGACTGAGGACCGCCCAATTCATGCATCAATTCAATGCAGCACAGAGAATTTCAGGAAGCTGGAAATTTATAAATGGCATCAGTCTGTGTCAGTGTTGCTTCACTCTTTGCCACAATGTACATAGGCTCTTTGTAGTCTCCATAGGAAGTTGGCAAGGGCCACTGGCTGATAGATGGTCAAAAGATAAAGAGCTTTGCCCAAATTGGAAGCAACTCGGATGCACATTCTGAGACATTGCTCCGTGGTCAAACCTGTTCCAGACACACTGAGGTTTGCCACATTTCCTCCCACCAGGCGAGAACTGGAAGTGATCGCAGTGAGAATGGGATAAGTTGTTGTGTTTCATGTTGTGCTGTTGTTGTTCTATTTTTTGTTTTCACCTCAGGTCAGCATTCTTGTTTTCAGGCAGCGCTGGTGTAAGGGAATGCACTGTATGGCTCACTGCACCATGGCCACTGACGGAGCATGGAGTGGCTTGGTTTGATGAGATATCAGGACCTCATCAGACCCGCTGAATTTTCAGGAACTATAATATATATATATACTTATTTATTCATTTGTTCATTTATTTATTTGTTTATTTATTTATTTATTTATTTATATTCATTTATATCATATTATACAAATCTACTATAATTATATCACATTATACTACTAGACTACAATCACTATTAATATAAGCACATAGATATGATATATGATATAGACATTTAATATCATCGAGACTAAATAGACATATGTATTATTGTCCGTTGCTTCCTGTTGCTTCTTTTGATCATTCGAGGCTTTCGATGTGAGAGTATTTGCCTCTGACGCTGGACGAGTTCCGCTGAGACAGGTAGCAAAGTTGCAGACACATGTAGTGAGTGTGCCACCTCGCACATGATTAGATTGACTAGCAAGTTTGCATTGGTGGTCAATCTGAGATCACCTGAGCGTATTGCAACTGTAGGTGTGTTCCTAAGCACACCATGAGAAAGACTGAGCTCTTTCGCTTGCGCTGAGGTGGGTGGCCAAGTTAGCTTCTCTGTCCATATGCCATCCCCGGCAGCGCCACTGTTGGATACTTGGCTTTCAAAAGACCCGAATACAATCGAATGTATATCAACCCCCTGCACTGGGTGGAATGAATCTACTCTGGACTTTTTGAGCAACATGAAATACTGAAGAAATCTCCGTTGAAATTTCCTCTATGGAATGGGTAGCCTCTGGGCTCCTATAAACCCCAAATATGGGGTCGTTTTGTGGGAAATCATTTTCCGTAAGCCAGCCATTTTGTGGCATCGCAGCATCACTGATTTCTTACTAATTTTGAAGGGGTCACACTCCGTTTGAGAAGCCATTTTGCAGTGAGTTGCTTGCGCCTTGCCATAAGAGCACTAAAATAGATGATTTCGGCACAAAATCACTATCATACACCAATTTCAAAATGCAGTTTGAAATCTTGGATGGGTTGGCGCTGTTCATTTTGTAAGGAATCATGGTGAACTTGTTGTTGGTTTCAAGAGGTTATTTTGCAAGGATGAGGTCATTATAGGAAATTCTGGCTATTCTTGGAAAAACGATCTCCTCGCCAAATTTGTGCAGGGATTTCTGCTGTTGCATCAAAGCCTCATGCATTGGCTTACAAAATGGGAGGATGTTACCAGGATGATCTGGTGTATCGTGTTCTTTGGTACAAGTCTCCAAAGAACTTTGTAAGACCATGTAAGACCTGAATTACTATGTGATCCATCTAGGAGACATTTGCAAAGTGCAAAATTCTGGAGGGAAACTGAACAATTGCTGGTGCACTTGGTGCGCCATGCTCTTGTAGGGCTTACCAAGTCTGCTGGTCGCATGTGCCCTTCATTGTGTAAGAAGACACAAATTAGCTTCACTATTTGTCAACATTGCAACAAAAAAAGGCAGCAAATACTAGTGAACCCAGTTCCTTACACAAAGGATGGGTTGATCCTTCAAAACAACTGAACGCTGAGTGAGGAAAATGCAAGGAAATGGCAGAGCAGGATGTTCCTACAAAATGAGGTCTTTTTTGGGGTATAGGCCCGAGCATGCAAGCAAAGACTCAGATCCAGAATAAAATAGAAATCAGAAATCAAGGCAAAACATACCCCCTACAAAATGAGATGTGCAGTGGATTTTTCCTGAACACAAACCAGCCATTTTTTAGGGAGAAATTGTTATTTGCCCCCAGGTTTGGATCTACTGGTACAAGAAGCTGGCCCTGACCACTTGGGGCAAATTTCAAGGGGGATCTGCAGAACCAAACCGAACCAAACATTTCTTTGTCTTTGATCCCTTTGGATTTCGAAGATGACGGTTTTTTTTCCTGAGCTTTGTTTGATTGAATTCTGGCATAAGCATTGCTGACAACAGATGAGTTTGTGGATTAAAAGGGCCACAGTTTCTCCGGATACCGAAGCTCTGTAAGGGTTTTATTTAAACAGCTATGATGTTGATCTATAGCCTTCCCAGACGTTACTCGGTTCTCGTTTTTCTTGCTTGCTGGAGCTTCAGAAAGCCCAGCATTCCCGTGGCCCTTTGTGGATTCAACCTGGAAATGACAATCTTTTTGTCATTTCAAAGCAGTTCTTGGGGCATGGCACCTTGGCCGCAACTGAGGAGCAATTTGGCCTGGAGCCCCAAGCGAATAGCTGCTCAGCTCTCCTCCATTGGGTAGCTCCAGTGGAAGAGAAGTACTGTCCCCCGATTGTCAAGCACATCTTGCATGTTGCTTCTCTGCAGCACTAAGAGATGACAGCAGATTGGTCAGCATTGCCAGCCCGTCCAATCCGCGAAATCCATTGAAATCCGTCAATCCATGTTGATCTTTGTGGCAGATGACGGCAGATGTCAACTTGTCTCGGCGCGGGCAAGGAGCCTATGCTTCCACCCACTCAGCAGGTGGTGAGCAGTGGAGACCAGGTCGTCAAGGCAGGGACTGCAGAACTCTAGTCATATTACGCCAAGTACGTAGACATTTGGATTTCCTTTGCATTCCGATGCTTTGAGTGTTCGGGTTTGGGAAGATGCCAAGGATTTGGAGGTGTGGAATCAGGATTTGAGGGACTTAGAGAAGCGCAAGAGCATCAAAGTCAACGACCTTCAACGTGCTTGGGAGAGCAGTGGTACTGCAAGGGATTGCTCGTGAATGGGAATCGACATATTTTTGTGTTTTCAATGGCATCATTCTCGAGTTCAGGGAGTTTGTTGCTCATTTGAGAGAAAGATCAGATATCAATGTCTAGTGAATATTCATTCGCAATAGATTGCAGCACAGGTTGACTCATTTGCTCCAAGATCAACTTGCCATGAGGTGGTGTGCCATATCGCTTTGCAGTGCAGTGTGTGCACCAGGCAAGGGATGCATTCACATTTGGGCAAACGTCGCTGCAATTCTTTGCATACGTCCATATCATTCCATATCTCTTTGTGATTACATGACCTGGCAAGAAACCATAAGAAACCAAGCAATGCAACGCTTGACTCTTTTCATGTACTGCAGAAGCCCACAGGCCAACACAGGCCCACAGGCCCACAGGTCACAGACTGGGCCTCGGAGCAGCCCGGCTTGCAGGTGGAATCGAAAGAAGTCCTTGGAGCTGTCAGCGACTTCTCGGAGACGATTACGATGCCAATCTATCCGGTGCCACCACAGCCAGGCTGTGAGCTCGGCACGACCTATGATACGGGCGTGCTGAGCCTATGCTTTCTTGGAATTAGGCCTACTAGGAGCTACTGGGCATCAATGAAAGGTGGCATGGTGGCACCCACAAGGTTCTCAAGCAGTTGGCAATTCGGAACTGCCTGGGAGCTGTCAATTGTGATGGACAGATCCGAGCTGTTTATCCTTGTTTGACACATTTGACAACTTGTTTGACTTTTGGTAGGCACACCTGAAGTGCGAGCTTGGCAACAGACAGGCAAACTTGTGTCCTGGCTTGATATGGACAGAAGAGCGGAATTCGGAGCATTCAGATCTTTACCGGTTCCAAGCACGTCCCAGTATTGATGGCATTTTTTTACCGACTGAGGAAGTCTTAGAGATACTTGTGCCTGTTCAAGATGCCGATCTCGTGGACAGGCTGACCTGACTTTGCACAAGACTTGTGATATATGCTACTAATTGCTACTATGCCAATGTTGCTGAATCATCACCCATTAGTTGTTTGCGAATGAAGAGGAGTTGTTTTGCAGGTTTTTCTGCTACGACATCGAGTACCGACCAGAGGGCAAGAGTGAATGGACAAGGCCAAGACTGGCCAAGCCTGTCAGTTTCTTGTTTGACTTTGACCCACATTGATCGACTCATTTGAGACTCATTTGCTTCCAGGATTCCAGACAGCCAAATGCACATGAATCATGATCCGAAGTGGGACGAGCCCTTGGACAGCTACTGCTTTTCGTGCTTGCTCATCGGCTTGGTCCTGAGAGTGGCCTTGACATTTCGAAGGGTTCATAGTTCATGATGTGTTGTACATTGTTGTACTGTAGAAGATGTTACAACATATGCCAAGAACATCCAAGAAGCTTCAAACATCTTTTGACCTTACCTGTTCCAAAGATTTGAAGCATCCTACGATTATAATTCTTGTTTTGTTTTCCGAAGATGGATAAGAGAATTGAGATCCTCTGTTGCTGTATTGATGTTGGCTGCCAAGCCAAACCCAATGCGCTGCAGTGCTACGACTTGCTGGTACTTTGAGGCCCAAAGCCTGTGATTGAAGAACGTGATGCTTTGGAGCTGCTGGCTTAAATCGGTTGTTATACTTACAACTTACAAGATCCGCTTGCGGTAGAAGTAAATGGATATTGTGCATGTTTTTTGCATTACAGTATTGTTGATTTTGCATCGATGTATATACAATAATAGTATTTAGAAAATCGCATGTATGGCTGTGGCTAAAAACGATGAGCGCCAAGATCGTCAGGCAAACGTCCCAGGGACGATTCCGTTCATGTTTGGAATGTTCACCATAGCACTGCCAGTCTTCGGAGCCAGCAGACTGTGTGACAGTGACGGCAATTCTGTATCCTGCCATTTCACCAACACCCAGAGGAGGAACTGTGAGCGAAACTGCTCAAATCTCTAAAAGCAAATGCTGTGGCAAGAAACACTTTGCAAAAGAAAGGGTTCAAAGTTCAAGCTAAGCAAGTTCTGATTGCAATTTGATACAGGTCTCCAGATTATTGTTGTTGCGCTGAAGCAACAAAGGCACCTGCACCCTGTTCTGTGAAACATCGCATTCACTGTCAAGGGCAACAGATGAAAACAGATGGATGTTTCACTGACGGCAATGGGAAGAATTCCAAGCTGTCCATATATATATATATATATGTATATATATATATATAATTATATAATCTAAAAATATCTAAAAACACAAAGCAACTTTGGAGGTTGGCGGGCCAGCAGTGCTTCTTGTTGATTGCTTTAGGTTTCGAGCACGATCAGTGAACAATGCGGGGCCTTCAACATGGAGCCCTCCATCTCCAAGCATCCAGCTGGGAAGCGCAGAAGACCAGGCACGTGGCGTGTGGGCTGAAGGATGGCCTAAGGTGAAGGATGGTCAACCTGGACAGTCAATCCTGATGAGAGCTGAGCAGTCAATCCTGAGAGCTTGCAAAGGGTGGTGGTGATGCAGAGCAGACCGAGTTGCAACTCATAGTGTCTGAGCTGCAAATTCGAATGACAGTGAGACGCCCACGTGTGACACATCTCTTGCATTCAGAGTGCTGCTCAGGCGTTAGATGTGTTTTCTGCCGCATCAGCGGTGCTTGCAGATGTTGCAGTTGGTTTCTCAGAGAGTTCCGTTTGAGCTTCACAAGACTTGTAGTCAGTGCAATGATTTTCAGGGTGTTTGAACTGAGCCATTTCAGTTTGTTTTGTTTGTGGAGTCTCAGGGTCTAAGAATCAGACAGTGCTGCACTGCACGAGGCTGAACCATCTCCGATTCAAACAGGCCAGGAAACTTCCCAAGTTTCTGCCCGTCCTGGCCTTTTTTGGCGTCGTTTCTTTCACACTTCCACTTCAGCAAAGCAACTTCCGACCATCCAGATTTTGCAACCAGCTTCTCACTACGCTACCCTGTGAATCTCCTTATATAGAATCGGCATGAATCGGCAACATTCGGATCATCAGCATTTCTGTTTGTTTCTTTCTCCATCTCTCTCTCTCTCTCTTTTCTCTTTGTTCTGCTTCACCTTGCACTATACCACGTGCTTTTCCCGTGTCCAATTGCAGTGTCATTGACGTCCTTACGCAGTAGTTACTACTGTTGAGCCCATATCATTCCTATGTTTGAGGTTTTCTTTGTTTGGACCCCACAGCTCTGCTGGAAGCCAGGTAAAGCAACTCTGTCTCGCGGACGGACACAAATCTTGGAGAGCCCCAAACCAACACTGGCTCATTCGAATTTCCCAAAATGTCCTCGGACGCATTGTCGCATCCAGTGGCAATTAGAAGAAGGCGGGCCTTTTATGAGCATTGAAAGGATGCACCCACATCATTTTCACGTATCTTTCACTCCACCGAATGTTGTGGGCGAAGAAAGGGCAGGCTTTAATAGGCTTGAATAGGCTTGATTGCAGCTGAGAAACAGCAACGTGCACTCCACAGCAGTCAAGATATCTTAAGATGCTTGTGATGACAGCTTTGATCACTGAAGTCTCTTGTCGAAGCCGCTCCAGGTGAAGAGATTCAATACCAAGTCGAGGCTCGGGAGGAGCGGTTGCCATTCTATGCGGCGTGGACTCCATTGCCAGCATATTATCGCTACAAGGAAGACAAGGTGCCTACATCGGATCAATTCGCATGACATTCTTATCATTCTTCCCCGTGGTGGTGCCTTATAGGGGTCAGTAGCGACTTGAACATTCGTTCGATGGCTGCAGGTTGGAGAGGTCTTTGTTTCAGGCGCTTCGCACATGCCAGAATGCCTGCGGTTTCCTTTTCTTTTTCTTCTTTCCAGTCTCTTGCTTTCAGTCTTCATGTTATTTGAAGAGCAGGTCGCGTGGTTGTTCTAAAACTCCAGTGCACAGCCAAGATTCTGTTGTCTTTGCAGCAGGTCTTGAGAGCTTTCCTGTGGCCGAACCGCTGGTCCTGCGAATGCTCAAGGGCAGCGGGAAACGAGGCATCGCCCTTAGGTGGCTTTTCTGTGATTTTCTGATTAATTTTCAAGTAACCGAAGGAAATCAGGAGACTGTCAATCTGCCAAGATAATGCTTGGGGGGTGACTATTCCCAGGGAGTACCTATGCAAACATGATGAGTCATGATGAGTCCTTGCAGCTGCGGGGTGGGGCCTGCGGGAGGTGTTTGTGCAACCGTCCGACTTCATGGAGTTTCTGGTCCACCTGCTCCACCCATGGTCCAACTTGCTCGGACGCTGACTGCACCTGGCAGTGCACAGCCCAGCCCAGCTAGGCAGAGCATTGTAGAGCATGGCAGAGAGAGTCGCCCTGCGGTGCACTCCTTTCGGAATTTTCGGATCATTTTGGTAGACAGAGCGGTAGAACCTGAGTGAGGTGAGCTGCCAGTTGCAGAGCTCATGTGGCATGAGAAGGACAGCATAGAAGCAGAGCAATCACAATCCGAAGGTCCAAGGATGACACTGTAGGGCCTGTAGGGATGGCAGACATGAAAATGCCAGCAGTCTCATTTCTACTTGCTGACTTGGCGAGACGGACGCCTTTGCTTGAACAACAAGCCTTTCGAATCTCTGCAGAAGACTTTTTCCTCCCTTTGTGTCTCACCCAGGAGCCATTAAAAGAGGTGAAGACATTGATCGAGGCCAAAGCCCAGAAGCCGACAGTCACAAACTTGTCACAAGGTCTACCGAGCTGTAAGGCTACTGTAAGTTGTTGCCTGTGAGGCTTCTTGGGAACTCGAAAACTCCTTGAAGACAGAGTGGAGTCAACTTGCTACGGCGCAGCCAATGCAAATGGACGATGGAGAAGAGGGGCTTCTCAACATTTGTGCAGCTCTTAGTTGTTTCACAAAGCATTGTGTTCCATTTCAATTTGCCGAAGTTGCAGTTTATGGCAGAGCACATGAGGTTTCTATAGGTTTCTTGGGTTATTTCCTCGTTCATTTTGATGGTGTCATGATGTGATTCGTAGACATTCTTGTCGTCAGCATTTTGGAAAAAGTCAACTGTTCAACTTTCCAGGCTTTGTTCAGCTTCAACTGCCGAATGCCGACGGAGGAGTTCAATTGAGATCCTGAAAAAGGTTGGATCGCTTCAGTTGCACCGCTGCAGGAGAAGGAACTCGTTGTTCGCTGCGGATGCGTTATGAAGGGCCCGATGGACAGAAAGGGGAAGCATCTGCTGAGGCCGGGTGTCATCAGAGTCATTCGCACCCAGATACTCGCATTGACAGAATGTATCTACTGGTTTAGGTCTTATAGGTCTTACTTGTCAGATATAGTAGGCATTCATTAGTTGAAAGAGATGGACATGTGACTTTTCAATCTGCCAGACTGATGCTGTGCAGCTGGATGATGCGATCCAAACGGCAAAAGCAGCTCAAGAATTTGTGAGGCGCGAAAGCGGCGTTGAAACCAGATTTTCAATTTTCTTGGATTTTCAACCTTTGAAAGGAACCACACCTCTGATCTGACAGGCGAACAACCATTAAAAAGGCAAAGGCTCCACGCCGACCGCAGCAGCTGACAATCATAGGTGGCAGCAAAAGCCTCTGGGAGGCGAGCTGGATGCATCCTTTTGATCTCAGATATGAAGATTTCAAACGTTCGAACCTAGAACTGGAAGATCTAGAAGGTAGGAGAAGGTTCATGATGTTCATGAAGGTTCAATATTCATCAATATTCCAAGCCTTTCGCCAAGTTCTGCAGGTCTCTTGGGAACAGAAAGGAAAATCAGAGAAAGTGCCAATCTATGAAGCAGAAGTTTGCTTCGGCACAGCTGGCTTGGAGGCTCCAGACCAGGAGACTTTCTTCTGTGCGTTTTCTCAAGATCTCAGCCCCTATCTCTGAGCATGATGGATGTCAAACGGTTTTTATGATGTTTCAAACTCCATGGTTAATGAAGATTTATGCAAAGAAATGCATGATACTTGTTGAGTCGCGCTAGGATTGGCAGCCAGTTCGCAGCTTATACGTCCAACAGATGGAAGACGCTGAAGAAGAAAATGGTGGACTACGTTCAGTGACAGCTCCTTGGATGTTCTTGGATTCCAGAAGTGAACAGAAACACTCGTTGATACTGGTTGTTGATTTTTCCTTTCTGCTCCCAAATGCTGTTAGGCTATATATTGCCCTGCATTGAAAGTACCGTTCATCAACCTCTGACACGGTTCGTTCAGGTGCATAATTAGTAGATTGTCTTGAAGCTTCACACAACATGAACATGCGAATAATTTACAGTATGAACGTCCATTATATGACCATACTGTATATTATACATGAGAATGCATGCGATGGCGTGAAACCTATTCACAACATATTCCAATGCAAGAAAGAGAGGCAGTCGAAGACTATAGGCGATGGTCCGAAGCCCCACATACTTGACCGAGTACATCCGAATACCCTAAGTCGCAGAAGATACAATTCTGTGCAATTCTTGTGCGAGAAAAAACTCGGTTGTGAATGCAAGAAATAGTAAGTTTGGATGTAAGTAGATAGTCAGGAGCCGTCCGCTGAAAGGCTTGCTCCAGCTGATTAGAGTTTAGTCCCTGAGGCAGCTGTGGCACTTCCTCACGAGCTTCCCAATGACAAAGCTTGGCGACTCCGTGTGCGCATTCAAGGCACTATTTGAGGAGTTGCATGGAGCACAGTGAAGCTGCAACCTGGAGCACTGCTAATTTTTCTTGTTTCTTGTCTCCGTACAAACACAAACTAGAAAGAGTTGTTTGGTTTTTGACCTTCTTGGTGGCCGGGCTGCCAGGTGGAGACTGGTCTACACCAACAGCCTGGCAAGAGCCAGGTGTGGTGGACTATGAACTTCCACTTCCAGGGCAGCCAACTGTCAGGAAAGAGAACTTGGCAAATGGCGAAATGCTACTGCTAATGGTATCACATGCTATTAAATGCAATCAAACGGTTCAGTGATGCTAATGCGCAGTGTGCAAGCAAACACAACGGACTCTTTTCTTCTAGTTCTCAGTGAAGGTAGAAGGTCACGTGTTTTCCCTTTGGCAATTGGAAGAGAGAAGATTATGACCTGATTGCTCAAAAGTTTCTTCCCGTGTGAAGCAAGGCTTGCAAGCATCGTTTGACAGAATGAAGCTTAGGCAGTTCGATCATATCGAATAGATTCGAATAGTACCTTTGACTTCCAGCCATGTGGTTTGATGCCTCGAGGAGCAATCTATTCACATTTGCCCTTCAGTGGGAAGTCAGCGGTCATTGGAGTCTCATCCAGAATTTGCAGTATGAAGTACAGGCCGATTGCAAAACACGCTGTGATCAGAGCATGACAAGATGCACAGGTCCTTGACCATCAAACAGGACGCACATGTACAACACAACACACATCCGTACTCGTAGGACTCAGAGGTCAAGCCTTTCAAAAGCACAGCGTAGTTGGGAGCTGGCAGGTCCAAGCCAGGAAGCGCCGGGGTAGCAGCAAATTCTCTGATTGGGTTGCGTTGACGACTTACTACACGATCTCAGAGGTGGGAGATGCAACAGAGGCGATGTCGCAAGGATTTGAGCGCACTTCTGACTCAGCCAGAATCGCATAATATAATACCACGGAGACTACAAAGAGTCTGTTTATGCCATACGTCACACCCCAAAATGACCCGCAGGGTATGCTACACATGTTTTACAACATGTTACAGCGTGGTGAGATGTTGTGAGTAGATCCGGCAAAGCTGTCAGTTTTCCCCCTCAGCCAGGGGGCGGTCTCGGACAATGTGACCATCGTCAAAGCTTTGGTTGAACGTGGAGCAGCTTCTGAAGCTGTAAAAGCGAGTTTTGGCTACGAGGACTTCATGGGACCGTGGGATCTTTGTGCACCAATGTGACCAGTTTGGGACAAAAGAGTCAAAATCACCCAGAATCTTTTGTATGTATGGATTTGTCCTCGATGTTGGAAAGAAAGAGTTTTGTCAAAACATGTCAAAGAATTTGTCAAAGTCTATCTGTTCCTTCATCCTTTTTCAGTCTTTTTCATTCCTTCCAGATCTTCCAGCAGCTTGTCGTTGCAGGAGCTGCGCTTCAGGGTGAGGGCCATGAGCGCCAGCGGAGTCAGCGCACCTTCCGAACCCTCCGAGACGGAGATGCTGCTGATTACCAATCCCGCTCTTCCTGCTGCTCAGCAGCCTCCTCCTCCAGATTTGTTGGGCAAAGGAATCATCCTCTTTGAGGACATCTACATGTGGATTATCAATGATTATCATGGATTCAGTCGTGGATTTTTCTTGAGCGCTCTCTTGTTTATCTCATGTGTTGTAGCCTCCATAAACCTGCAGGAGAAGAACAAATCGCTGTTCCAATCCGAACCTTGGTAGAATTCAAGCATCGATTCTTCATAAATTCAGAACTCAAGTTCCTTTCACATGTTTTTCCCAGCACCCAACAGCTTCAACAACCAATGTTGGCACATTCAATGTGCAAAACGACATGTGCAGACCTTCTGACGTACTCGTAAGTCTTCGTCGGCGAAGTGTAGAAACCAACTGGTGGTAGCACTCTGTACTGGCATGTGCTGGCTTCAGAATCTTCCTCCTCTGCTACGTGTTATCATGTCATATCATGTATTTGTATCACTGTCTATTTGTTTCTGCCAAGATGTATCTTTCTCTAATTCTTCACGGTAACTCAGGCTCTGATGCATGTATGCTTTCCGAAGCCGCTGATGGACATTAATGAATTGAACGAGGGGTTGCCACCAGTGGAATATAAATTGGAAGCCCAGTGCGAGTCCCAGCGAGTGCTTGAGAATCCACGCTGGTTGTGCAGTGCCCAATTCTGAACAACTCTCTGTTTTGGGTTCTTCAGAATCTTCAGACGACTCTGGGCAAATGACTCTACTTTATATCCTGCTTTCAGCACTCGCCATCATTGAACGCCTGCCAAGAGATTTGTTGACTCTTGTTTTATCTTGCTTTCTGGGCCAGGTTTGGTTCGCAGCAAGATGAATCTGACTGGAAGCAGATAGATAGGACGCTGATATATTGTGACGAGTCGACCAACATGGTCACAGCTGCTTGATGTGCACGGAACAGTTGTCATGGTTGATAGAGAACATTGGAAATGAACAAGGGTCATATATCATTTGTGCATATTCAATCTATACCGGCTATACCACTGTTGCTTCAAACAGCACAGGATACAGAAGCTGCCCAATTTTCTGGGAGGCATTGAGCCAAATCCGGTCAATGCTAAATGGTAATGGTGACTGAGTTGTTCTCAGGCTCTAGTACCTACACTGGACGAGGACCATTCCATTTTTCAATTTTTGCCATCAGCCCAGGGACATTCGATTCGGTCATCGGGCCCTCACATTTGTACTACAGTAGACGGTAGGGAACCTTTGGGGCATTTGATGAAACATTCCTGGACTGCTTGTCTCCTTTCAGCCTTTCAGCCTTGAATCACTCAAAATGTCCCCTGCCTTCCTTGTAGGATGCAGAGGAAGCAGAGGAATTTAACTTTGAGTTTGCTGAGAACGAAAGCCGAGTATCCTTTGCGCGGAACCTTGGAAGCCAAAAAATGCGTCTTTTGCTCTGCTTTGGTGTCCCTGAAGATTCCCGACACCCTGTCATAGCATCATGATGCATCATGTGACTCATAACGACTTTCCGGTTTGGGCGTGTGTGGGCTGGCTTTCAGAAGAATCAGCAGAACGATTCTTCACGAGGATGACCCTTGCCAGGAGACTTCACCCTCAGGAAGTACGGTTTCGCTTGTCAGCAGAACGTTGCTTGGCAAACTCCTGTGCATGAAATGCCATTGAGCTTTTATTGACCTTTGCCAGCTTTGCAATTCTGATGCAATAGACATCTTAGATCATCTTAGTCATTTTTGTGTTGAGTTCGACGCTACCCGCTATGCTGTTGTCGAGGGCTTCGAGGGCTTCAGCTAAGGTGTTGCCAGCGATATTTTCAAATTTGATCCAGTGCATTCAAAGCCATCGAGCACTTTCTCACAAGACTTGCCAGCGATGCCGTGGAATCTCAATGTTTTTGGCACGGCTCCTACCGGATCTCAAAGATGGATTGATCATTGCATCATAGCGTTCGGGATTGGGGTTCGCTAAACGTTTTTCGCACCGATACACCGATACACCGATTGCCGTGCATGCACCGATACACCGATACACCGATACACCGATACACCGATACACCGATACACCGATACACCGAATGCCGTTTAGTATATTTAGGGTTTGGGCTTGGTTTAGGGTTTGCTTAGGGTTTGTTTAGGGTTGGTTTAGGGTTTAGGGTTGGTTATAAGTTATAAACACAGCGATCGGCGTAACGGCGTATCGGCGTAAACACAGCGATCGGCATATCGGCGTAAACACAGCGATCGGCGTATCGGCGTATCGGCGTATTTACGGTTACGGACCCCAATCCCGAACGCGCTGCATTGCATATCATTGATGTCTCTCAATTTATCTCAATATGTCTCAATCAATCTTGCTCTGATCTTTGTCGTTTTTGTCCAGTTTCTCCATGTTTCTCCTGTGAGTTCGGCTGGTCTCCTGTCGGGCAAGCGTCGAGCTTTAGGGAGCTTTGAGCCGCTGCAAAGGCGTTTCCGGCGACATGCTATGCATCAACTTCCAGTGGAGCTTGCTGGCGAGAAGCTGCAAAGGCACGTCATAAAATCTATAAATGCAAACTCAAGGCAAAAGACCTCGCATTTGTTTAGTTATGTTAGTTGTACGAATGCATGCAGGAAACACTTTTAATTTTAATATGTTTGAATCCAGAAGCTTCGCCCAACTGACCAGTGAAGACATGATGAGGCCTTCTGTGGGCGTGTTTGGATGTGAAACGCGCTCAGCGGCCAAACCCAGAAGAGGAAGTGCCAGAGGCGTTCTCGGCGTTCTCTCTTTTGCCAACATGTAGCCTACAAGGTCATGCAATGACAACAATGACATGGGACATATGGGACGTATGGGACGTTATCAATTGTTATCATTCAGGTCGTTCATAGTTTCTTGCTGTGCTCACTGGATGAGCGGCCTTTTGAAAGCTAGTCAGAATGCCGGGCAAAAGTCCAGGCTGGGGATGACTCCGAGGACATCGACAATGTCATAGGCAGAAGTGGAAAGTTGTGAACTGCCTTGTACTGTACCTGTTGTACCCATGGTACTAGTTGTCTTCTGGACGTTACACTTCTTCTATCTTCGGACTTGCTAGGTGGCATTCCTGTGTTTTGGGTGCCGGCGAGCGACTTGCGGACATTGTATGGTCACTACTCAAGCCATCTCACCACAGATGTCATTCCCTCAGAGGTTTGAGAGGAAACTGTTTCTTTTGTGGACGAAACACACACCGAGTGCACTGCCAATGGCTACACTGATAAATCTCCCTAAGGCCCGAGATACCACTCCCAGCGATTTGATGTCAAAGGCGCAAACCTCATATTCCGTGTTTGACTGGTGCTCTCCAGGGCAAGACATACTGCAACAAGGAATGCCACTGAGCAGTTTTGCAGCTATTGCTACGCTTCACTGCACTTTCGTAGGCTTGCGCTAAGACCAACGAAGCCAGCTGTTTGCCGCCTCAGATGAAAAAAAAGCGCAGCAGCCAACGGTACGCTTGTTAATTTCACTGCCTTGTCACTCAGGCGTCGGAATGATTGCGCTACCAAAATGCTGCCGAGATATGACTGCTGTCAGAGTTCGCCTTCAGATGTCAATGAGGCAAACGCATGCGTTACTTCCATTTTGCCCTTGGCAAACAATCAGACATGACATATTAGAAGAGTTTCTCAGCGGTGACTATTTGAAAGAGCTGGGAAGGTTCAAAGTGAGAGTAGAGTAGATCACTGCTTGACTGCAGATGGCCCTGATGGCTTCAAAGGCTTGGTGAAGCCATTTCTGCATGTCCTGCATTCCCACTTGGCAGGAATGCTTTTGGACAGACGAATTGGAGCCAACCATTTGTCAAGCAAGTTCAAGAAGATCCAGAAGAGGAGGAAGCAGAAGAAAAGCCAGCAGCAGTTTGCACCTTGCTCAGACATGGTCAGGCTGAACATTGTGCAGGGCACTTGAGACAATCTTGTCATGCATATGATGAGCCCAAGGCACGCTACACTTGCAGTACCCTGACTGGACCTGTATACTTCCTGGGGATGACGAGATGCTTGAGAATTTCTCCCCGCAAGTTGTCTCTCGCTTACTACTTGATTTTTTCTCCAGCCTTGAGCAATATGCATGCAATGTGCTTTTGCTTCACACTTTATCGCTTTTGTCGCATGCTATTGTGAATATTGACTATATAATATTATATAATTAGTTTATATTAGTTTGATATTTTGCCGCAGGTGCTGCGCGAGACGTCAACAACCGGAGCACGAGAGGTAGTTCTTTTGGACAAGGCATTTGTGTCTCGACATCAGAACACATCATTTTGCACCAGTGTGATTCACAACGAGGGATGTCTCAATCTTCCCAACTCTGCTTCCTGTTAGGCGGGCCCGAAGGCAGAAGCTCGCTTGGTTTTCACGGTGCAAGGACCGAGATCAACCTTGAAATGGTTGTGGCTAACAAGTCCGAAATAGAACATCCATCCATTATCATCCATTATCATCCATTATCATCCGTTCAAGTTTTCCCTGTCCTTGCTTTGTCTTGCTTTCCTAGGAATCCTTCCAAAGTGCTTGCACCTGGACAGCTCCACCGGAATCATTACGTGGAGCCTGTTAGTTGTTTGGCAGCAGCTGTAGATCGGAGTCCAAGCATAGCATTACAAAAAACCATAGCAGTTCATTGCAGTATTCCACAAAAGCCTTCGCAGTGCTCATCAATAGTCATCAATCACCTGCATAACCCTTGCGAACAGTGACCTCGCATCCAGCCACACTACATTTGCCTGAGGCGGGAGAACCTGATGATGAGGTCATGACGGGCATCATGGACACCTTCGTGATACAGGCGCAGACTCAGATGTTCGCTTTGGCTCCAGACATGTCAAGACTCAAGACACTTCAATTTTTTTGGGAGAACCAATTCAGGTTGCGCTCGTGGAATCCTGGTTCGACGAGCACCACGGCTTCTTGGCTTGAAAGACATTCTTTCCCTAGCCCTTGAGTGAGATTTGTGCACCAGTCCCGAAGGGTGCGTCATCGCTAATTACCTAGTGCAAGCCAGTGTTTCCAAGACAACTTTCCGTCTACCTGGAGAAGGAAGAAAGGGAGAACAGAACAGCTTGCATCACTACCTGTGAAGTGATGCACATTTTCTGAGTTTTCAAGGCTTTCAAGCAGCTGCAAGCCTTTGCGCGTCAGCACCCATGCACTTGGCAGCTGCGCCCACTGCGTTTGGTCTCTTGCCTGCAGATGTGGAGCTGATCGAGCAAACCAAAAGTAACGCAATGATGTAGCAATGTTGTTTGTGGCTTCTGGCTGCTTCTGGCTTCCGATTCTTATGATTGCTGATGCAAATCGTAAGGTGCAGATGATGCAGCTTGGGACTTTCTCAGAGGCATACTGCGAGGCTTTGTGATGGAGGCAGAAGGGTTTGAAGTTCGAGTTTTGATGGCGGACCAGACCAAAATTATCCAAAATTACTGCACAAATTCGAACGAATAAGCCCAAAGAATATCCCCAACAGCAACAACAAAAGTGAAGAGTCATCAAATGCTTTTCGCAATCACCAGGAAATTGCCCGCATCTCATTTTTCTCACCTTTGCAAAAGCGTGGATTTCCGCCAATTCTGCCGCATATATCTCTTCTGATTTCCGCCAATTTGCTTGGAAACACATTGTTCGCAAGTGAACCAAAAAGTAAATTAAACCGTTCTTAATAAACATCGTGTTGAAAAACCAAAAAAGTAAAAAAAAACGAACCGCTTTGGATCATTGACGTGATTAGCACCACCATCGGAATGACGTTCACTGGTTCTAAAAGCAAAGAAGTC
>BGPT01002085.1:42935-57936 GCA_003297045.1 Symbiodinium sp. clade C Y103 | reverse complement strand
CTTGGGAACCTTGCTTGGGAACCTGTTCTGGGAACCTTGCTTGGGAACCTTGCTTGGGAACCTGTTCTGGGAACCTTGCTTGGGAACCTTGCTGAAAAACCTTCGTTAAGAACCTCTTCTGGGAACCTTGCTTGAGAACCTTGCTTGGGAACCTGTTCTGGGAACCTTGCCTGGGAACCTTGCTCGGGAACCTTGCTTGGGAACCTGTTCTGGGAACCTTGCTTGGGAACCTGTTCTGGGAACCTTGCTTGGGAACCTTGCTTGGGAACCTTGCTTGACCTGTTCTGGGAACCTGTTCTGGGAACCTTGGTTGGGAACCTGTTCTGGGAACCTTGCTTGGAACCTTGCCTGGGAACCTTGCTTGGGAACCTCTTCTGGGAACCTTGCTTGGGAACCTCTTCTGGGAACCNCTGGGAACCTGGGAACCGCGGAATCAGTATTTTGGCTGCTCCGACCTGCTCCGAGACCTTTACTATAGCTGAAGACCCCAAGCTTACGCTGTTGGGGAATTAATACAAATTGTAACTTGTGACCGGCGATCTTAAAAAGCGGAGATACATCGCTCTCGCTTTGCGCAGACCAACCGTCGCTGGTCGCCAGGTGCTGCAAGGTCGTGGTTCAGAAACAATGCAAGCGGCTTGTGAGGTGTTGCAGGAGCAAGGGCTACTTAGCGGCTGCACAGCGAGCGAGTTTCTTGACCCCCCCATTCTTTTATAACTTCTGTGTGGATTGAGAGGCACTGACCATCCGAAATGTTTGAATATCATGAAAGCAATGACACCAAAGGATACACTCAGCTCTCATGATTCAGCTTCACAATGCTTGACGAATTTGAGTGTAGATTCTATTGCAGGACGAAGAGCTTGTGGAAGGATTTGCAGACATTTGTGTGACTTGGTTTGTGACACTGGGGTTCCGACTTGGTTGCCAGTTGTTTGAAGGTCTTTGAACGCCTTACCACATCTAGCCACACCAGCATGGCGGTTTGGGGCCACCTGCTTTTCCTTGAACGTCCTTGTTGCACTCTTGTTGTATACTTCCACCTCTGATTGATCTTGTGCTTAGTCCTCTACGTAGTGTCTTCCCTGGTGAGGTAGGCCAGCGACCAAACATGAAGAAGTCAGCACCAAACATGAAGTGTCTGTTGCTTTCGTATCTAGCATCATTATGAAAGTCACGAGCACACTGAGCAGACTTAGGAAACGCTGGCGAGTGATGTAGGGCTCTCTGCCTATGAGGCCGGCTGGTGTTTTCTGTCAGCATTTGTTTTACTCTGCGGAGATTGCTTTGCATGTGAGGTTCTCATGCGAGTGCTGGAACTGCCTGTCAACTACCTGGAACTCGCAGCCGCAACTTGCATGAAAAACCCATGGACTCCTACGAGTGATAAACTCTCGACCCGAACCAGAACTGAGCAGCCTTCGGATGCCTTCGGCCTGAGCCTTCCCACATTCCCTTCCCCACCTGTCTCACCTGTCTCACCTGTCTGAACCTGTCTCTGAGGAGCTGGACCCGGACGACTTCTTGGATTTGATTTGTGTTGCGCTCGATTCTGTGGATGACGAGATGCCCAATTCTCATCATTCTCAAGGCAGTTCTGGAAATCAAGTCCTTCTCCACATAGTATAAACAGTAAAAAGGATCATTGATAATCATGCATGGCGTATGTATATATAACAATATATATATATCTATATATATATATATGGCGTTCTGAAGTTCTGATAAGCTTATTCCCGCAAGAAGATGTCGCTCTAACTGTAAACCTCCCACGATGGCCTTGAACATGCGAAGGCCATGGTTCTGAGCCAGACGATGATCATCACTTTGGGGGCGTAGAACCTGGTCTTCATCCGGATCGCTTTTGATTGTTTGAGGGCGGATTGACGGGCCATTGACTGTCATAGACTTGGGCCCAACTGGAGGGACTTTCGACAGACTGTGCTAAAGGATCTAAGGGGACCATAGGGATGGTAGCGAAAAATGTGAGAAGAAAACCTGCTTTGCAAGCAGAGTCCGAGACTGACTACAATGTGAAGGAACATTGCCTGTAAATTTTGCCTTAAAGAGAGCAAACATGAAAGAACAAGTCCGTGCACAGTCGTAGTCGTAGATGATTTTTGTATATTTCTGTTTGGGGGGTGGAAGGTTTCTGTATGTCTCAGTGCTTTGTTGGATCCTTCTGGGTCTCTCATGTTGACTCTCTTGACCAAGGAGGGATCAGAGCATGAATCTGGATTGCACGAGAATGATGGCTTGGGGACAAGTTCTTCGGATGACGAAGAAGATCAGGAAGAACACCAGGCGCAAAGCGGGCAGCACGCATGGCCTCTTTGATGCTGCTTGATGTTGCTTGATGCTGCTTGATGCTCACGAGCATTTTCCATCATCATTTCCTTTAAAGATGTGTGCCTGTCTTGCGCCTGCAATGGTCAGATGCCTCTGAACCTTGACGGAGAAGTAAGAATCGACCTGAATAAAGAGACGACCGATGCTAAGTTGCCTGCTTGCAATGATGTTGAGCTTGGCTGGTACCAGCAATTGACTGAAAGGGTGCAACTAATTTGATAGGGCCAGAGGATGAAGAAGCTGATCACAGTTGTAATTCTCCAAAGTACTAGTAGTGAAGAAAGGGAGAACGCCAAGAATGAAATCCTCGAGTTCTGAAAGCAAAGAGATCATATGAGATCATCATCATTTTTCGATTTCGTGTATGCTGAGTTGGCACAGATCATTGCTCAGCTTGGAAAAGTGGTACAGTATGGTACAGTATTGTACAGTGCAACCGCTGATTCAAGCCATTTCAAGCCCCCTTCTCTGAGCCTTCTCTGAGGATCCAAATACAGCATGTGGACGGAATCACAGCCCCAGCTGGAAGTCCTGCAGCCAGCCCAGCCCCACACAGCTCAGCTCCAGGCGCCGTGTCAGAGCCAGGATTGGGGTTCGGGCGGAACCTCGGTTTGGCTTCGAGGATCTTTGCAGTCCCAGAGAGTCCAAGAGACCGTCACCACCAGTCACCACGACCAGTCCTCACCACCAGTTACCGAGGAGGAGGAGAAGGAGAAGAAGAAGAAGAAGAAGAAGAAGAAGAAGAAGAAGAAGAAGAAGAAGAAGAAGAAGAAGAAGAAGAAGAAGAAGAAGAAGACGAAGACGAAGACGAAGACGCAGACGAAGAAGAAGAAGAAGAAGAAGAAGAAGAAGAAGAAGAAGAAGAAGAAGACGAAGAAGAAGAAGAAGAAGAAGAAGAAGAAGAAGAAGAAGAAGACGAAGAAGAAGAAGAAGAAGAAGAAGAAGAAGAAGAAGAAGAAGAAGAAGAAGAAGCAGAAGAAGAAGAAGAAGAAGAAGACGAAGAAGAAGAAGAAGAAGAAGAAGAAGCAGAAGAAAAAGAAGAAGAAGAAGAAGAAGAAGAAGAAGAAGAAGAAGAAGAAGAAGAAGAAGAAGACGAAGACGAAGACGCAGACGAAGAAGAAGAAGAAGAAGAAGAAGAAGAAGAAGAAGACGAAGAAGAAGAAGAAGAAGAAGAAGAAGAAGAAGAAGCAGAAGAAGAAGAAGAAGAAGAAGACGAAGAAGAAGAAGAAGAAGAAGAAGAAGAAGACGAAGACGAAGACGCAGACGAAGAAGAAACACACAGCTAGGACAGGAGTAGCTTCAGCACTAAGACTAACGGCAAACACTTAAAACAAGGTGACTCCCTGGCCCCAGGTGAACGAGGGAGCACGATGCTGGTGGGCCTTACCAAGGTCATTGCAGCATTTGGATCCAGGCATTGGTATCTGCGGCGCAAATCACGTGACATCGGCAGACTCCCTTTGAACATCTTCGCAGGTCATCTGGCGCGGCGGCCGCCAGACGAAGCTCTTTGGGCCGCGGCGCTGGGACCATCACTGCCAGGCGGACGAAGGGCGATGAAAAACAACGAGTCTGGATTCACAGACAACGAAAGACAATGATCCAAATGAGAGACAATGAATGATATATGAAGTATATGAAGTATATCTGATAATGATTTAAAATGACTTGAATAATGATTTGACATATTTTGAAATAAAAAAAACCACATCCGGTGGAATCTCTCGACGGGATGTGATGCATTGAGGTGCCTCTCATCTTGTCCAGGCGGGCGAGCCGAGCCGAATTGCAGCAGCTGCGAAGGGCGTCGCACCTCAAATTGGACGGATCCACGGATGCTTGGTGCGAAGGCTGCGAAGGGTGCGAAGCCCTCGGTGCTGACATGGTGCTGACATCTTATGACATGTTTATGACATGTTATTGACATTGCATGTCTTGGCAGATCTTGTGTTGACCTTGGATGCAACGACACTTGGACGACTTGGACGACTTGGCCGACTAGATTCCGGGCCTTTCAGGAAAATCTGGAAGGACTTGGAGGTGTGTCCAGCAACAAGTTGAGAAGTTTTAGAAGAATGTCAAGGCCCGTCAGAGACTTCTGGACAGTTGTGGACAGTTGCGGAGCGGCTAGATATTTCCGAAAAATACTTGAGCATCACGGGTATTTCGGGTACCCTATTTTGAGAAAGACCCATAGGCCGATAAAGTGAGTGATACTCTTTCTGACACCATTTAACTGTGGCTACCCATGTGACCCTGAGCTGCGTGGGCTCGTGTGCAGTCACCTTGGCAGCGGTACTTCAAATCATCAAGGCGATGAAGTCACAGCTACCAGGAGCAACAGGCGAGCCGGAACAGTTGCTGAACATATATCATCATATAACTATATGAATATATATCACATTATATCACTATACAATGGCTATGGCATGCTATGGGTCAAGATTCAAGACCCCAAAGACAATTTTTTTTTGAATGATTTTGGTCTATTCTTGAGTAGAGCATAATAGATCCCATTTTTGGTAAATGAGCACAATGGATTGGTCGGAATGGTGATGAATGGTTCTACTTTGTGAACCACCTACTTCTGAGAGATTTTCAGAGGGTCAAGACATTTCAAGACCACTTGAACGTGAGCATAGGCCTGAGCGAAAGGATGCTGCGGAAGTGGAGCTTCTCGGATGCCTCGAGTACTTTTTTGCTCTCAGACGCAAAAATCTTCTGCTCTTTAGGACAACTGTGACTTGGTCATAGACGGCAAGAAAATTGCAAGTGTAGAACGAGGAGAGACCTGGCCGTGCTCGATCTGACTTTCGCTCAGGATCTCGTACCCGGACTTGCTGCCCATGTGGCCTGCTTTTGAAGACTGTGAATTCCACCCGTCCATCAACATACACAAACCGCACCTCAGCAGCCTCACCCGAACGTATCCGTGCTTGTTCTGCCTGTTCCATCATGGTTCCTTTTTGTTTTTGTTTACATCATGCATCATACATCATACTAGATCATATTGCATCGGCCTTTTCTGGTAGAAAGTTGGACACTGCGACCAAGAGGAAGTGAACGGGAATTTCCACATTTGCAGCAGTGTGTTTAATATCTTGGCCCATGGTGTTGTGAACGAATGCCATCGAGTCCAATAACTGACTGTTCTGCATTTGAGGAAAACTGCTCGACGAAGATCCATTATGCATTCAGCAACTCATGCAGGTTGATGCCTCAGATCATCTCAGATCTTTCAAACCATCCTGGTTGCTACAGAAAACAAACCGCTCGGAGACATCTGTAGAAGATGGGAGAAACACGTGGGATGGGTCAGAAACTGAACTACCATAGTTTGGGAGATGAATATCCGTCTACCGGATTTTACAGGCTGTCTTGATGTCAACCAGGGGCACAATGTTTGACCATGGCCAGATTTCTGAGTCCGTCATTGAATTCCAAGGCCTAAGTGCGCGAGATGATGCCTCACCACCACGTTTTGTGGCTGCAAGGGTTTAGTCGGTTTAGTTGTCATTTTGGCATTTTCAGCCTTCAGCTTTGCTTCAAATTACTTTATATATCTCTCCTTCAAATCGCATGGCTTTTGGGAGAGTACCATGTGCTAGCACCACATGTGGTGACTTCCATGTTGGCGAAACTCAACAGCCAAGCGGATAGTGTAATTGTAAGATTTAGCCAATTCTTCTCAGTGCGTCCGATCATTTAGAGTCCGATTGTTTAGAGAGAGCAAAGAAGTGTAGGTAGACGAAGTGCCATACTTGGGTGTGTGCGTGTGTGTCATAGTGCTGCTAGGCGTTTTTGTGCCTCAACTACTTGAGCATACTTGTGCCATTCATTGGCACTGCGAAGACTCAGGAGACTCGATGCAGTTTTCCATTGCTCCAGGACTGGCGCTTTGCGTTTGCACTGTCATGAGTTGGTGGTTCAAAATGTTTCAATTGTCGATTCTGGACGATTACTTTCTTTCCCTGGGATGATTCACCGGAAGTGGCTGAGATTTTTGTGAGTTCGGTAGGTCTTCCTGGGCAGATCTGCATGGATGAGACCACTGGTGTGATCAGGGGATGTCCCTTGATGGAACGCGTAGCGGGCTGTAGCGACCTCAGTTGTGAAGGCATCATATGATACAAATTGATTCAATAAAGATTCAATAAAGATGAAAGATGATGAAATATGATGCTGCAGCAGTTGTGATAGCACTTGCCTTAGCACTGGAGATGTTTCATGCAACGCCAATCAGGGTCATGTTCGCAGCTAAACGTCATCGCCGAGGTAGCTATACGATCAGTGCAAGTGACCGTTCCACTGGAGAAGTCGTCGGCAAATGCACAATTCTCTTTGCTGTGGCACCTGCAGAGGCAAGTACTTAGGACCTATGTTAAGTCTCAGAACATAAATATGACATATGTATGTGTATATTATACGTATACATATATTTATGAGATACATTGAACATTGGTTGATTCCTGTTTCTCATTCTATTTTTGAAGAGATCTATTGTTGCACATGCACACAAGCTTCCGGCGTGATCTCCTTCGGTCTTGATTTGAAGTGCAGGTTGCTCGACTCTGCAACGTGGCCTTTCGCGGGCAGGAAGTGTTAAAACCAGGTCCATTGCAGGCAAGGTCAACAGTGGCCAAGACGCTTTGTATATAGCAGATGAGACAAGACAAACAGTCATCTTCGAATAATTCAGAAGGGATCATGCTGCCTCTGTGAGTGCCTCATCATTTTTGTCCGGGAGGTGAAAGCTCCTGCAAGGGGCTACCCAGCAGAACCGCTACTCGACTATTAGCGCTGTGTGAGTCCAAAACGGGCAACTAGATTGCAAGATATATTTCAGTGAAACTTTTGATGAACCTAGGAAAGATCCTCTATCTGCAGGACGGGCGCTATATGATGCAGTCTTCTGTGTCAAGACTTCTCTCCACTTCCCACCTTCGCAGGGGATTTGCTGGTGTCAGGAGAGCCCTGGGTCTCTCAAGTTACCCCGAGGCCGGAAATCCGAAAGTCAAACAAACAAAGATAGGCAGCTGACAAGATCTTACAAGATCTTACTTAAGATCCTATACAAACCATTCCAAGATATTTCGAACGATATTCCAAGCGAAGGGAATGGCCACGGCCATGGCCACACTGATTCCGTGAGGCATGGCCAGCCATGGGCGCGCGTACAGCCACCGCTCCACAGTGCGACTCCAGGGCCTTCTCCTGTGAGGCCAGGTGGATCTGGGGAATGGACGTTGGATGACGAAAAAGGGATGTAAAAATTGATGTTTGAAACCTAATTTGAAGATATTTGATGTAGATTATGATGTAGATTATGTTGATTAAACTATACAACATTTTAATACTTTTTTTTTTTTAATAAACTTACAGTAAGTTAATCATAACCATACAGTACACCTTTCTATGTTATATAATGAATTTGTGGATAACAATTCACATGTATTTCACATGTTTTCTTGATGCTGAGCCGAGGAGACACATTGAAAGAGTGTAGCTGAAGAAGTAGAAAGAAGTAACAACATACAGGGATCGTACCATACCAAGCTGATCCTCTCAGGCCATGGATGACTGTCCAACAAGCGTTGCTTCTTGGCGTGAATGAATCGTGAATGTGAGAAGATTTACAGCCGTTTCAACATGGCACAATTCCGCCTCGTCCTTTGCCGCGGTTTTGGTTTGGAACTGCGCCGGGTCGGAATTTCCAGGAATGCCTCTCTGACAAAGCACTCTTCAAGGCAGGGTGTCGGAACCTGAACTGGAAGACTGATACTTCTTGTAGCAATACGCGTGTAGCAATACGCGATACTGCGATACTGCGATACTTGATGTGTTAGTATGCATGGGCAAAGAAGGGCTTTCCCCTCAGATGTGATTCGCAGATACTCGCAGTGATGCCTTCCTGGCTTCCAAGGTCATACAACTTGGCCCACCTCTAAAGGACTGAGCTCAGGAAATGTCATCAATCTCTGATCCCACTCGATCCCACTCGATCCCATTTGATCCCTTGCCATTTTTCTTTGGGGTAGTTTGTGTCGCCTGTTCGTGTGGCAGCAGTTTATCAGGACAGAGATCGCAAAGACCGCCAGTCCTCCACATCAGGCTTGACACTTGACAGTTGATGACCTTTTGATCTCATGCATTGCTTACATTAGGCTCATTAGGCTTACATGAACGCTGCGAGGCACACACCAACTTCCACCTGTAAATATTTCCAGGCCACGGAATTGAAACGATTTCCATTAGTGTGGACAGACGTTTCCTGCTCTACATGACTTTGTGAGTCCAATGTATTTGCAAACAACTAACCAGATTTTGCGCATTGCAATGTATCCTGAGCAAATTCAGAATCTTGGGTTTGTATCCAATGTCGAACAGGAATGCATCCACGGCCCTTGGATGTTTTCTTTGAAGCGTTGGAAATCCACCCGCCAGATACAACATGAATTCAACATGATACATCTGCATCAAGGGAAAACATGCAACGCAACAAATCCACAGACGACATCCAGCGAAGAATATGATTCTTTCCTGAGAAAATCGGGATTGCGTGGAATTTTCTTGACACCAGAGGTGTTAAGACTGTTAATGCACGGGGCAATGCCTGTCTGAAAGCTCTGGATATGCGAATGCCCGATTTTAAATTTAATGACTGCTGAAAAAAGGCATGGTTGGCCAGCTTGCAGATTGTTTATTGCCAGTTTTGTGCTGATTCTTGCAGGATTTATGAGTTGGGCAATTCAAGCAGGTCATTGTGTGCACGATGCTGGCTTTTTTAGTCCCTAGTGTTCAAGTCGCTTTGGCTTTGGATTCGGCACGATTGTAGGACACTCCTAAGACTCGAACAGCTTACGCATCACGGATACCTAAATTTGATAGCACTTTGACAACCACCTTTTCCGAATCACAATCCTGTCCTGGTACCTGACAGTACCTGACAGTACCTGACAGTACCTGATGAGAGCGTAATGGCCGTGGTCGCAAATCCATTCGCAGACCATGAGCCCTCAGAGCAGCCCTCAGAATGCTTTGTGGCTTCTCATGTCTCTAGTGACATCCAGTGACATCTAGTGAGATCTAGTGACATCTAGTGACAATGTGTCTCCTTTTCTGGGTTTGAGGCCTTAGAAAGGCCAGGAACTGCTGACCTTCCATGACTGACCCTCTTATATAGTAGTGTAAAAAGATGTAGGGGTTCAATGTTGGACTCCTTCACCTTTCCTTCATGCAAACACACTTCTTTCTAGTGCACGGGCAGCAGTAAAATTTTGGTTTGGTCTTGCGAAAGCACAACATTGTGAAAGGCCATGCATTTGCAAGACCTGGATGATACTGTACTCATTGACTATTGGTGTCTCAATTTGCATTTTTTGACCTGTAATGTGACACACCACGAAAAGGTGAGTGGACAAGTTTACACAAGATGTGTCCATTCCCAGATAATCGTCAATTTTTTGCAGTCAGTGGTCAGTGGAAGTACTCTTTTCAATGTCCGTGCTATATTCCAAGTCATCAATTGTTTCGCGACAAATAGCTTCAGCATTCATGTTTGTGGTCCACGTTCAGAGGAGCGTCCAAGCGCGCTTGATGCAACGCTGCACAACGTGCACTTGAATTTGCAACAGATCAATAAGTGTCAAGAAACAGACCTTTGCAATCAGAGACGCTGTCAGCAAAACATGGGGGATCGCAAAGTAAGTACACAAGGGTGAATGTTCATGACCTGAATCTGGTCCCTTTCGGCAACATGACGCATTGAATTGTCTTGCTTGATGCTTCCATTTCCACACTAATGTCATTTTGTCCTATCTGTCGAGACATAACCGCCTGTCTGGGAGCCAGAAGTTCTTAAACTAACATTCCGGCAAACCAGAAAAAAGCCGAAGCAAATCATCTGAAGCACCCAACGCGGAAGCTCAAGGAAGCAATCTGCTACCGGGCTGCTACCGTAACACATGAGCTCGCAGAAGCTACTGTATGCTTCCATCAGCGCAAGGTTTGCGGAAGTATTGGTCGGAAGAGTTTCTTTAATCGCAGTGGAAACCAAGAAGGCAAACAACAAAATATCAGAATTCACATCAAAAAGTCAAAAAGCATATTATGCTGTTGTAAAGACATTGAAGACCAAACAATTTCACAGAAATCGTGGGCAAGAAAGTCTGGTAGGCTGTTTAGAGATTCACTATGCCTCTTTTCAACTTCTTTCTCGGCGGGGTGGGAAAGGAAGCATGCTAAAGATTTCAGCTACTTGATATAAGCCATATATATAATTAAGATTAATTAAGTTTTTTTTAAATCTTTTTTCGAGTTTCCAAATGTTTCCAATGCCACCAATGCTCCTGCAACTCTTCACGCTCAGGGCCGTGATGGAGCCCTCTCCCTGGAGGCGCTAGTGATCAGAATTGGTCAGTATTTGTTCTTGAAGCTTCAGTGATGGCAAACACACGAAAACGAACAGAGGAACATTGCAACATATTGTAACATGTATATAGTGTGTACAGTGTATTTTATCAGAACCAATGACCTCAATTCGGCACGGAGGAGACACTCAAGTCTGACATGGCCGCCATGGCCGCCATGGAGGAGCAGCTCGAAAATACCCGTAGACAGAGGCGACAACGCATCGCTGGGCTCCTCGCCAGAGCGAGGAACTTTACAGGAGTGACAGCTGTGCTCGGGTTTACTCGCAAAAAGTATCAATATGTGACCGTATGACTGTATGACATACAATTACAATTTATTACAATATACTGTAGTGTATATATGATTGTATATAGTATAATTATACATATGATTTTATGTATATAGTTTGGTGTAGAGCACACACACACTAATATTACATAAATGCAAATATACCATACATATCACTAACATTATATATACATATAAACACAAATATACCACACACATCATTACATATACATATATAATTGTATAGAATTGTATACACATGATTCAATCCATTTTGAGCTATTTAAATTCACGCATTCGACATCTCTGACCTTTCAAGCTATTTAACCGTGTTCCTTTGAATCTCCCAGGAGGGAGAGCTCCAGCAGTGGATGACCGTCCAAATGGACATGGGGCAGAGATGGGTGGTGGACCCGCAGCGAATGAAAGCTCTCACCTGTTCCACCACGGAGGCGCTGCAATGCCGGCTGTCTCTGGGATTTTTTCTTCCGCTGACATGGCCTCGGGTCCGAGCGGGCAAGATGACTGGGAACGTGGTGCTGGTTCTGCAGTATCTGCTCCTGTATACCAGCTGCAAATCAGTTTGCTCAACACTGTTCTATTTGCCCCCTCAGACCATAGCTGCTTCATCACCTTGCACTTGTCAATCTTTTTCTCCAGTTGCAACTTTGCAAACTTGCAAATGTTTTGATTCTTGTAACTCTTGAGGCTGAGCAACTCAGAGGCTGGATCCCTAAAGTCGAAACAATGGCACCATGAAACTACCATTGCTCTAGCTTTGCTGACGACATTTGGTGAGTTTTCCTGTATTTGTTTTTCCCCTGCATGGAGTGTTCCTGCAGGGCATGTAGCGGCAACCTTCGATGCCCGTCCAAATGGACATGGAGCAGAGATGGGTGGTGGACCCGCAGCTGGCGACGTCTCTGACCTGTTTCGTCAGGGAGGGGCTGGGACGTCAGGAGTATCAGGACTTTTTTCTTCCGCTGACATGGCCTCTGGTCCGAGCGGGAAAGGTTCTGTGCCCATTTGTCTTTCTCAAATTGTTGCTGTGACTGCAAGAACCACACATAGACAGAACAAGTTCCTGCATGCTGCTCATGTACCCTAGGCTGGATTTGAACATACCGGAGGCTCGATACCAATCTTCTAGTTTGGTCTGAATGCGATTGTGTTGCTTTGTGACTTTGTGATGCTTATTTGACGCTTTTAGAAGCTTGTTTGACATTTTGATTCGATGCTCCAAGTTTCAGGACATGCAGCAGCAACCTTTGCTGCCCGTCCAAATGGACATGGAGCAGAGATGGGTGGTGGACCCGTAGCTGGCGACGTCTCTGACCTGTTTCGTCAGGGAGGGGCTGGGACGTCAGGAGTATCAGGACTTTTTTCTTCCGCTGACATGGCCTCTGGTCCGAGCGGCTGGTTCTGCAGTATCTGCTCCTGTATACCAGCTGCAAAAAGATGTTTGTAGAAAGCTTCAGATTTTGCGTCATGAAGCTCGCTTGGCTGTTGTTGTGGTTGACGTTGACGTTGACGTTGACGTTGACGTTGACGTTGACGTTGTCGTTGTCGTTGTCGTTGTCGTTGTGGTTGTGGTTGTGGTTGTGGTTGTGGTTGTGGTTGTTGTTGTTGTTGTTGTTGTTGTTGTTGTTGTCGTGGTTGTTGTTGTTGTTGTTGTTGTTGTTGTTGTCGTTGTTGTCGTTGTTGTTGTTGTTGTTGTTGTTGTTGTTGTCGTTGTTGTTGGTTGTTGTTGGTTGTTGTTGGTTGTTGTTGGTTGTTGTTGGTGGTTGTTGTTGTTGTTGTTGTTGTTGTTGTGGTTGTTGTTGTTGTTGTTGTTGTTGTTGTCGTTGTGGTGGTGGTCGTTGTGGTCGTTGTGGTTGTTGTGGTTGTTGTTGTGGTTGTGGTTGTGGTTGTGGTTGTGGTTGTTGTTGTTGTTGTTGTTGTTGTTGTTGTTGTTGTTGTTCTTGTTCTTGTTCTTGTTCTTGTCGTTGTCGTTGTCGTTGTCGTTGTCGTTGTGGTTGTCGTTGTGGTTGTGGCTGTGGTTGTTGTTGTTGTTGTTGTTGTTGTTGTTGTGGTTGTTGTTGTTGTTGTCGTTGTGGTGGTGGTTGTTGTGGTTGTTGTGGTTGTTGTGGTTGTTGTGGTTGTTGTGGTTGTTGTGGTTGTTGTGGTTGTGGTTGTGGTTGTGGTTGTTGTTGTTGTTGTTGTTGTTGTTGTTGTTGTCGTTGTCGTTGTCGTTGTCGTTGTTGTTGTTGTTGTTGTTGTTGTTGTTGTTGTTGTTGTTGTTGCTGCTGCTGCTGCTGCTGCTGCTGCTGCTATTGGTCTTCTTGGTGTTGTTGGTGTTGTTGGTGTTGTTGTTGTTGTTGTTGTTGTTGTAGTGGTGGTGGTGGTCGTCGTCGTCGTCGTCGTCGTCGCCGCCGCCACCGCTGTAGTCGTCGTCGTTGCTGTTGCTGCTGCTGGTTTCGTTGGTCATTGTGGTGGTGGGTATCGTGCTTGTGATTGTGCCTGTGCTGGTGCTGCTGCCGCTGTTGTCATTGACGTTGTTCTGCGTTCCTGTTTCTTTTCTTGGTGTTGCTGCTGTTATCGTGCAGCAGAGGGAGGAGTATTCGCCAGCTGAGCCAAGATTTAAGATATTTAAGATGATTTAAGCATAAAAAGATGAATATCAGCCAGGAGATTCAAAAGCAAAGTTAGCTGTTGGAATATTTTTCGCGGTGAACGGCCTAAACAATTGTTCGCAAAAACATGCAAAAACGGATATTTGCTTCTGACAAAGGCTGCGCAGTCCACCAGCGGGGCAGTTGAAACAACCAGCTGGTTCGATCAGGGTGCCGGCGGTGGACAAGCGAAGGATGTGTCCTCTTTGTTTGCAGACGATCCTGAGTCAGCCCCTGTTTCTGCTCAAGCCTCACAAGCAGCTCGATCTGACAATGTTTTGGACATTGTTGGACCAAAAGCAAGCCGACGGAACCAAACAAACTTACATTTTCAGAACGATCAAGGAAAGGACATTCAATGTTCACTCGTGGCTTGTTTGCTTTTGCCAGCACGCTGTCATGCAAGAAGTGAACAAATGCACCAAAAGTATGGCCTTTATTCTCGTTCTGCATGAGGTGCCTCAGCCCACAGCGTCTGTTGACACGTCCAGCTGGTTCGATCAGGGTGCGGGCGGTGGACCGCCGAACAGAGAAGGGGTCAGAATGATCAACTTCCACTGTCTCTTGATGCCACTCACGAACTCAAGCCGTGCAAAGGCATCAACGATGCATCAACGCATGTCAATGTGTGGTTGTCTCTTGCGGTGAGCTGTTCAAACTTGAAACAATGCCAGATTTCATATGATTTCATTTTGACTGAGGCGGCTCCGCCCACGGTGTTTGCTGGTGGACCGCCGAAGGATGTTTCATCGTTGTTTGCAGACGATCCTGAGTCAGCACCTGTTCCTGGCCAAGCTTCACAGGCAGCTCGATCAGAATATGTGCGGAACACTGCTACTTGAAGAGCAAGTGACATTAAAGGAATTCCACAGAACGGGACAGACATACAATTCCCGAAGAAGAAACGGACGTTAACACCTGACACGGTTTGTTTCTTTTTACCACCAAACTGTCATGTAAAAAATGAACAAATGCACCAAAAGTATGGCCTTTATTCTCGTTCTGCATGAGGTAGCTCAGCCGACAGCGTCTGTTGACACATCCAGCTGGTTTGATCAGGGTGCTGGCGGTGGACAACCGAAGGATGTCTCGTCTTTGTTTGCAGATGATCCTGAGTCGGTCCCTGCCCAAGCCTCGCAAGCACCGCCACCAGTGGCACAGGTGTTGGGCTCAGTCTGTTCCTGCAGAGTTACATGGAAGATCATGGAAGTAGAAGCAAGTGCCACTGGACAAATGTAAGCTTTCCGGAGGAAGGCTTCCAGCAAGCTGTATATAAAACTGACTGTTGCAGCATTTCCGTC
>BGPT01002085.1:25703-42909 GCA_003297045.1 Symbiodinium sp. clade C Y103 | reverse complement strand
GTATATAAAACTGACTGTTGCAGCATTTCCGTCCCATCAAGGGAAGGATATCAGCTCCTGTCAGCATGTAAAATGCTGTTTGTTTTGTCACCAAACGCATGATTATTTCTTCTTCCGGACTAAGGCGACTCAGCCGACAGCGTCTGTTGACACATCCAGCTGGTTTGATCATGGTGCTGGCGGTGGACAACCGAAGGATGTCTCTTCTTTGTTTGCAGATGCTCCTGAGTCGGTCCCTGCGCAAGCCTCACAAGCACCGCCACCAGTGGCACAGGTGTTGGGCCTAGTTTGTGCCTGCAGAGTTACATTGAAGTAGAAGCAAGTGCCACTGGACAAACGTAAGCTTTCCGGAGGAAGGCTTCTAGCAAGCTGTATATAAAGCTGACTGCTGCAGCATTTCCGTCCCATCAAGAAGGATAATATCAGCTCCTGTCAGCATGTAAAATTCTGTTTGTTTTGTGTCACCAAACGCATGATTATTTCTTCTTCCGGACTAAGGCGACTCAGCGGACAGCGTCCGTTGACACATCCAGCTGGTTTGATCACGGTGCTGGCGGTGGACAACCGAAGGATGTCTCTTCTTTGTTTGCAGACGATCCTGAGTCAGTCCCTGCGCAAGCCTCGCAAGCAGCGCAAGTCACCATGCCAGCAGGTGCAGTGCCACGTCCAAATTTTATTCATGGCTGCATGAATTGGGGGGAGAGCTCAGTGCTGAATTCTCAAGTGAAAATTCTCACAGAAGTGTTTGAATGCCCCACATTACAGAATCCCAACATGTTTTGTAGCGGTGACACGTAGAAGTTGTGGGTCTCCTTGGACACCGCCAGTGGCCGCCAATGGGTTTGACCAAAGCACCCGCACTGAGCGTAAGTCACCACATCACCACAAAGTTGTGTGAATTCATTGGTCCAATTGAGATCAATTGAGTCTGTGCTAGATTTGCATAACATGTGGGTAATCAATGGGTAATCAATGGTAGGAAGATTCAACATTGTGCCGACAGAAGCAAGGCTGAGCCAATGGGCACTCGTTGCTCCTTGGCACTGCGGCAATTGAGGTTGCTCGGGCGAACGGAAGTGACGCTGGTTGCACAAATGGCGTGACAAACGACGTCTCTTCTTTGTTTGCTGACGATGCATCGCCTGGTCTTTTTGCATCTGTGGCAGTTGCTCTTGCTCCATCAGTGAACGCAAAATCCCTCAAAGCAGATCGTGCCAGCTGAATCAATTTGTCTCCAGAGAGTGACCACAAGATTTATGGTATTTATGACATTCGCAATGTGTTGGCTACATCCCCAAGACAGACATCATGAAATGCTGCACTGTTTATTTTCAGATTGTTCTTTGTGCACCGTTTATTTACCTGAATCCAAGGCTCCTGCAGCACCGGATCCATTTGCAGGGCCAACCGTTTCCAGCTGGTTTGATCAAGCTTGAGCAGGCAACTCTTTTGGGGTTTGGACACTCGATCACAATGCTTTGACACCGGTTTCATTTTATTTGGATGTCTCACTCTTAGGAGGAGAAAAAGATAGAAAAAGTCGCAGGAGTGGGTCAGTAGAGTTGGGTTGAACCCAAGCTTGGAACTAGTTGGCACCTAGGTTTTACTAGTTCCAACACAGGTTACAAGCTAGTTGCAACTAGTTTGTGCCGAGTGTAGGAAACGTTCGGAAGATTGGAAACTCGCAGCTCACTGTTTGCATGATCCTAGGGCCATTCAGGCAAAAGGCTCTTCAGCTGTGACGTGGCTTGAATGCAGTCCACCTAGGGCATCAGGCTACAAGTTCATGCATCCAGCATCGATGCATGTCGATGCATTTGCTTCTTGTCCATGGCTGTGGTGATTGTGGTTCAAGACTGGGTCTGCAGCTTGGCATGGCAATGCACGGCAACCAGGCCAGTCCGATGACAAGGGCTGCGTGATGTGCTTTCAAGATCTTTCAGGAAGGTTGTAGCTGGCTAAGGGCTTGCGGGCAAGCGTTCAGACAACATCAGACAACATATATTCACAGATTACATTATTTTACATTTACATATAATTTACAATTGCAAAAACTGATTCTACGGGATGACCTAATTGGATATGCGTTGGTGTCAACATGTGTTGAAGTTTTCACGGAGAACACCAATAGCGCATGCGGTGGATATTGACAGTTGCTGAAACAAGGATGGAAGACAGGCAATCAGCAACCCCTACCCAAATGGTTCAATTTTTGGTCATGGTCTGCCACCACCTTTTTCTTATGAAGTTGGTTGAGTTTAACCGCAAGCAGGCACAATCGCTTCAGAGTTGATGCATCAAATTATTTTGACCCTTGCATGTGTCAGGGAAAGGCGGCAATGAAGGTCTTGGCTATATAATCAGGATTGGCATCGTGTTGTCATTTGTGCGGCTAGAAAGTTTGCTGTCTGATGGACGCCTTCTATGTCCCTTGTAGGTAATGATGACAGCACAACCATTCCGATCGGTGGCTCAAAATTCTGGAAGTGACTCCCCCAGCCAAGACAGATTGAAAGGTTACAGTTTGGACAGTTTGGAGTTGTAGAATCTTACAGATTGATCGGATTTGATTGGCTTCCCTTTACCTTTGAATTGATCAAATTCCACTCAGAGTTCATTGAATGTCCTTAGCCGATTCTTAATTGCAATGATGTACTGGGGCATTTGGATGTTGTGAGGTCTATGAGTTGTTTGACTTTCTGGGTGAACTGAACCCACAGGCCAGCAGTTTTTCAACACCACTCAAGAAAACACACCCCGAAAATTGAGCCCTTAGCTTCGGATCTCTGTGCATCTTTTTCTTTTGTTTCAAAGGGATTCAAAGGGCACGAAGAGAGACATTCTCAACGATCAGAAACCAATTTGCGTTGTAGACAATGTAGAGGGCCAAAGAATGGAATCAAGGCCCTGACAGTTGAAGGGTGCCAAGAGAGACACAAGTACTCTTCACAAGGTTCAATGTTTGCGAACCTTTTACTTTTTCATTCTTTTTCCTCCTCGCAACATTTGCAGCCTCCACTTGTTCGTAAATGTTGGCAGGCTAGCTGTCTGTGGTTTCGAAGCCAACATCGGCGGCCAGAAGCCCAATTACCAAAAGCAGCTTGACATTGAAGCTCATCATTCTTGTTCATTAGCCATATTAGCCCTGTATGTCAAGTGACCTGCTTGTGTTTGAAAGAAGAGTGTCATCCACTCCTTGCACCGCGTCGAGCCGTTCTGTTCGAGCCCATTCATCGACTTGTGACACAGAGAGATGCCAGTCCGACGCTGCCATCGGGTTTGGCCTTTTGTGGCCATGGCCTTGCTGTTTCGCATGCAGCTGGTCAACTTCTGTGGCGCGCCTTCCCCCCATCGCCGATTGAACGCTGCTCTGAACTGGTCATGGCGACGCAAGTCGGAGGAGCCATCGCCGGAGCCAGTGCCGATCACTCCTGTGTCATACCAGGACATCAGCAGCATGGACATTCGTTCGGTGTCTTGGTGGCTTACGACTTTGGAATTGGAGCAGTACGTCTCAATATTTGATAAGGCATCTGTTGATGGGCTAGTGCTCCAAGACCTTGCTGATGAGGATCTCCAAGCTATGGGTGTGGACCAACCGTTCCATCGCAAGAAGATTCTTACGCACCGCAATGTTCTGATTGAAAAAGGTTTTGAGACACTATCATTCCCTGACCGGTGGCACTTGGATCGTGTGTGCGAAGCCTCCAAGGTCAGTGATCCAGTTCTTGAGCCGCAACTATTTGCCGACAAAGTTTTGATGAAGATGAAGCTGCAAGGAATAGAAATCGGATTTGCCCAAGAAGCCGAAGCATTGGTCAAATCTCTGGATACTCTCGTTGTTGACCTGTTGGAACAAAGTGTCTACTTGGACACCCTTGAAGCTATCAATTTGTACACTATGAGCCAGACAGCCCAAGCCGATCATGGGTTCGATGGGTCTGGCTCTGTCAGGCAAGACATCCAGCAAGATCAACTCCAAATCCTTACAGCAGCAGATTCACTTCAGGAAGGGATTGTTGCGACCCAATCCAACATCAAGCAGCTGGCGGTTGCTATGATCAGGTATTGCAAGTCAGTGACACCAAGCAAGATGAGTGACTCAGACAAAGATGCCGCCAGATCGCGACTGGAAGAAACTCTGCAAACCTGGAGAGACAAGATGCTGGACCAGGGAAAGAAAGCTTCAATTTGCAATCAGGGTTTTGTGCAGCGCACTGCAGCTCGCATTAGGTCGCAAATGCCAGGAGGGGCTGCTGTAAGATCCAACTTGGAAGAATTTTCCAAGTTGACAGAGGAGAAGGAAAAAGAAGCCGAGAAGTGCAATCGGATTTACAACCTCGCAGATCCCGATGTGCAGATAGCCCTGAAGGCTAGAAAGGATGGCGGACTAAAGAACATGATACAAGTTGAGACTCATCTGCAGTTGATAGCTTTCCGATGTTTTTGGAACGACCCTGCTGGGTTTTAAGAGAGGGGTGGCTTTCTTATTTGTCCCCGTCCCCCAATTCCAGCAAGGCTTTTCATCATTGTCTCCCAGGTTCGGTGGTGATGTCCGGCTCTGCAGAAGTCTCTCTTCACTCGTTTGCCATCATTCGTCACCAAGTCTTTTGGCTGGGTGGTGTTGTCTTGCCCTCTTAAAGTCTTTCTTGATTTGTCCAACATCAACTGTTTCCAAGATATTTGATTTGTCTCCCATCTTTGGTCTTGGTGTTCTCCTTGCATTTGTCTCCCAGTTTCAGTGTGGGTGTTCGCCCTTCAGCATTGTGGGGAGTTTGCTTTTATTCGTCTGCCCGATTTCTTTCCATGCGTCAGTCTAAACATGTCGGAATTGGCATGATGTATTGTAGTTGCACCGACTGCCTGCACTTGAGAGTGAACAGCTTTGGGCCCACAAGGGTGTACTTCTTTTCTTCATATCATGTCCTAGATTTACCGATGGTATGTTTAACTCAGTCAGGAACAAGAACAGTTTCGCAGACTCGAGAAGCGCCAAGACAGTCTCCTAGAGAAGAAAGGGACACTTGAGAAGCTCAAGGAAGACTACCGAGTGTTTCGCTCACAGCAACGAAATGAAACGAAGAACATTCGTGATTGGCACATCAAGCGTTGGTGGAGATCCATGTGGAAAGAAGAGATGGAGGTTTACGAAAACCAGGTGACGAAAGATGAAGAGCACCGGCAGTCAGATGAGCGAGATCTGGATCGGAAGTTGGAAAAGATTGATGATGAGCTGATGGACATCTCTGACAAAAAGTTACAACAGCACGACTACATTGAAGATTTGAAGGTCAAAGATACAGAAGAGTTCTGGACAAACAGGCTTTCCGCGGAAGGCCTGCTTGCAGCTGAGGAAGAAGTGAAACAGAAAGACAAGCGGTTGAAATTGATTCAGGAACAGTTGCTCGAAGCTATGAAGAAGACAGGAGTAGCTAATCCGGAGCTGGCTGCAGACCTTATTACCCAGCATGAAAGGTCTAACATCCTGCTCTCAGAGACGAGCAAGAAATCCAAAGTGGTAGCCCAGGGTATGCAAGAAATCATATCACAGGTAGAGATGACAATCCATGACTCCACCAATGTCATGGACCAGGTTGCAAGTGCATTGCTTATTATTCATGACGAACATCAAGAACAGATGCGCAGCCTCAAGAAGTCCAAGCCGCAAGTCTTGAAGAATGTATGGGAGTCGAAGGCCATGTTCTTAGCTCCACTGGCTCCGGAATCTCCCGATTCCCTCAACAGAACAGCATGAAATAGGCCAACTTTCTGCGTGTCTGTGGTACGGACACGCGGACTCTCGGCTCTCAAAGAGGCATTGTGTTGCCTGAATACAGGAACATTTGGAGATTTTATTGAGAACAGCCAAGATGCCGGAATACAGGACAATTCCAGCTCCTCTGCTGCTCAACCGGTTTTGTTTAAGTTGAAAGCTCGCTGGATAGGCAGGCACTTGGGAAAACTGATTGCATTGTGGAGCTGTGTATTGTGATGTCGCATAAGAACTGAGTCCATGGGCGTCCCTTAGAGTTTGAATCAGTTTGAACTAGGCTTAAATAGGCTTTGAGAAAGGAACGGCAGATAGCGACAGGTTGTGGGCTTCGACAACTGTGAGGAATCCTATCGCATCAGCAGCTCATGCGGTGAGTTTTCACAGTTACTGCAGTTGCTAAGAAAACGCTATGACACAGGCAACTAAACAGGCTGCTTGAGTGGTCCCGACCATTCTTGACCTTCGTCACCACTCAATATGCTGCTGAAGTGCTTCCAAAACTGGCGCCGTTGTTTCAAGGCAAAGACTCCTGCGATAGGCACCTGGCAGGCGCATTGCTGAGACATGGTTTTCCTGTGAAGCTATCAAAAGCCCAGTTCTGTTTGGGAGCTGTGCCAGTAGAGGGACGATCACGATGCTCACTGACCACGCAGTGCCTGGGATAGTCACCCATCATTAATGCGGAGGATGATCCTAGAAGTTTATTCATGGCATCCTGCCTCAGAATCGGACCTGGTTTGCAAGGGTTATTCACCACCGTCAGCCCTCAGAAATAGGCAATGTTTACCTCCTATATCCCGGTAAATACACGGGTGCCGGAACATATCAGAGATTTTAATTGAAACGGAAAGGACTAGTTGCCTACTCTGAATCGACAAGCAACAGATTCACTGTTGAATTATATAAGTCAAGTATCTTACCCTTCAAGATTTCTTGTGTTCTCTATGCAGATGTGTCAAGTTCCTGTTGGGCGTCCTGTTTTTCCACGCGAGTGCGTGTCTTGTTGGGTTTCCTCTTATTTCTTGCCCACTTTTGCTCCGATGACAGTGTCCCAAATTGTCCAAATTTGGAATTGCTGAGCAGCGGAGCACAGCTGGGCATAGCTGAGCACAATTATTTGAGCACCTTTTTTTTTGATGCAGATATCTACATTTGAGTGGAACTCATACTTTTCTGCGAAACATTTCTCCAGTTTTTTGTGATGCTCGAAGCCTTGCGAGGGCACACGCGCAGAGGTAGTGAGATATCATTTTGCAAAGGCTCTCGCGTAAGCTGGGATGTGCATAATATGTGCGTACTTTAGTTCTTCCCAACCACGACGGCACTTTGAAAGCAGATGTTGTCTCTTAAAAATAGCCTTCTCGACAAGTACGAAGCACCTTTTCCAATAAAAACCTTCCCAAGTAGGCAGGGCGTAGGCATTGGCGAAAGCCTCTTTCAGTGTATAGGGCCCAGACACACCCAACAAAAAACACCACTAAGCACCTGAGTGCTGAATTTTTGCGTGCGGTGCTTTGATGTTTCGACAGAGTACCATTGCGAAACTCAAACCATGGCGTCCACTGTCGGCGGAGAACGCTGTGCCACCGCGTTTTGTGAGGCCGTGTGGTTGTGTCATCCTGCGTCAAGTATGCCTATGATTGCAATGGAGGCATATGGAGGCAAATAGATATTTACATATATATATATATAGGTCTTGCTCCTGTATTGCGGAAATGCATGGACATGCCTCATTTCCGGATTTTTTCTCTGAAGAATGTTCATTTTTTTTGTTTGTAGAATGTGGTCTACGTCACGTTGCTTACGTTATCCTTATGGATTTCTTGTCATAAACTGAACCCGGGTAGGGCTATTTGCCTGCGGATTTCCAGGTGCCTTTCAAGCATGTTTCGAAAATGCGATTGTCTCTATACAGATCATGGCCAGCAGCTCTTCGGTGATGTTTTACTGAAACTTTTGCTTTACAAGTGCTCTGACCATGACATCATGCACCTTTCTAATCTTTCTACTTGTGCGATTCCTGCGTCTACTGTATGCGCTTTGCAGCCCACGCTGTAACCAAGCTGCGGGCTGATAAACTGGTGCAGGCATGCTGCACGCTGTTATGTTGCACCGTGCTTTGATCCCTCAACCAAGCAGTCGATCAATCAATTGACTTACAAATAAATACAAATAACACAACCAATCCATCATTCATCGCATTCACCCACCCAACGACCATCAATCGCACCACTTTTTTCATTGGTTCTTCCCCTCCGACAGCTTATTCACTTTGTATAGGTTCAGGGCACGTGGCCCCAGTTCTGGGATGGTGCCAGGCGCACCCGACGTCACAGAGAATGAATAGGACTTGGAGGTCGGGGGCTGAATATATTCGTTCCAGGTTTGCCAAGCCGCAAAACGGACAACACATCTCAATTCCAGTGACTCTTGGAAAGCATCGACAACAACAAAGCTGGGGATATGACTGACATGACCTATTTCAGCCATTTCAGTTTATGCACATTTTGTCCAGTGTTTGAAAGATGCTGCGAAACCCACAAGCAGTAAGGACTTGAACCGTATTTGGGTTTCAATGTCATGGTATTTTGATTGTAACCAAATTCTGCAAGGCCCCTGTTTGGGTCAACCCTGAACATCTCACATGCGATCATGTGTAATTAATCTCATACAGACGACTCTGGGGTGTCTTTGCTCCGCAGCCATTTTGTCACGAGTTCTTCCGATACTCGCATACTACCCATGATTACATCAGATTTTTTGAGAGCGACGCTCTTGGCTTTTCTTGCTGGACAGTGCAGTAGCATATCACTGCTGCAGACATCGAATCATTTGACTCGCCACATTGGACCTACGTCTATCCCATGTGTCATCCACCAGACCTGGAAGACGCATCAGCTTTCACCTGATCAAGCCAAAGGTGTGGAGAGCTGGAAGTCGAAGAATCCAAGATGCGAGCATAAACTTTGGGATGATGCAGAAGTTGAACAGCTAGTTCGAACTAAATCTCCAGATGTTATATGGCCAATCTGGCATGGGCTTCTCCCAATTGAGCACGCAGATGTCTTTCGCTACTTGGTGCTGTTGGACCAAGGCGGCTACTATGCGGATGTAGATGTCATATGTCGCACACCAATCGAACAGTTTCCAGTACCCAAAAATGTTAGCACCTTGTCGTTGGTTTGAGCTTTTGACCGACGGATGAAGCAACAAAGACTGCTTTTCCCATTTTTTGTAAAAGAAAAAGAGGAACGATTTTTGTGAGGGACACGGTTTGGTGGATAGCTGGCCATAGGCCATTTTGGCTCAAACCCATCACCATGAGTGATGTGTTTCAACTGCGAGGCGCGGCCATGGTGCATCATGTGGCCTCAGTGCTGGCCTACTTTGCGGTGCCTTCATCCTTGTGGGCATCGTTTGGAGGCGCGGTGAGCGATCCTCAGGACTCAGGACGACCTTCGGTTGGGCCAGCAGGACCGAAAGCGGCGGGCAGCTTTCCTGTAGTAGGCGATCAAATTCAGGCTTGGCCTAAGGCCTTGCCACAGAGTGGTTCACTTAGCCTCATGGGGCAGCCTAGCCATTTGAGCAGATCTAAGCCCACGGCCTACTTCATCACCTATGACCAGTACAATCTAGGAGACCAGGTGGCCGACCAAGGGAAGGAGTCAGAATTTCCAGTGATGCAAGACGCAGCCCGAAGTACAGGGCTTACCGGCAGACCCAGAGGACCCGGAATGGAACAACTTTCAGCCCATCCTGCGCAAGGTGCACTGACCTCCATACTGCGACGTAAACTCGCGGCGCGGGCCCCTTTGCAAAGCTGCGCTGAAAAGCTCTCAGAAGCATTAGTCCTTTGTGCTCCAAGAGAATGGAACGTTTCCCCTCATCCAGGCTTCGTTCAAAATTTTGAGAACAGGTTTGGTGATGACCAGCATCCTTTGGGTCGGCTCCATTCCGTATCTCCTTCATCAGCTTGAAAGCGCCATGGCGTTTGTCTCAATCTCGGCAACACCTGCCGCTCTGGCAACCGACTCTCGGCACTTCCTCCCGCCTACGCGCTGCGCCTCAAGTTGATCACGACACGCCTCTTTCCCCCTTCTCAAGGGTTGAGGACTGCAGCCCCAATCTGCACACCGCGCAGCTTCTTAATATACTGCATCAGCCACGGCTAGTTCACTGGCCTCTCCGACAGGCCCTCATCGGCTGGTGGGGCTGGAGGTCCGGGTATAGACAGCGAGAGAACACATGCTCACGAGATGATCAGGGCGTGGGCGAAGCGCCAAAGAAATCCTGATCATGTGTCAGAGTGGCTCCAGCATGGTGCCCTGCTGGGTATCGACAAGGAGATACCCACGGCAAGCTTGTGGTCAAGTTCCGGGCGCTAGCGCCCCGAAGATGCCGCCGTCGATGAAGTTTACTCTTCTGTGGTTGCAGGAGCGCCGTCCTCATGAGTTTGCTCTTCTGCCTCAGCACTAGGTTGTTCCCTATATTGGTCTTCTTCTCATCCTGTTCGTTCACTTCTTCGAACAGCAGCCCCGCTTACTCCTCCGACTCCATGATCATATCAGTGGCCTCCTCCACGTCCTCCTTCACCTGGATGATTCCCGCGGTGGTCCCCCTCTAAACTTGCCCTTGCGTTTGTGTGGACGACTCCAGGAGGGGCAGGAACCTTGATGAATCTGTCAGCTTGGTACATGGCGTTCACCATGACTGCTGACCAGCACTGTCCCCACCCTGCACGTCTTCCTCCTCCGGCTCATTGGCATAGGGAAAGCCGCAGGGGCGGTCCTTGGATCGAACCGGCCCCCCAGCATTCGTGGCGAAGCAATAAGCCTCCACAGTTTCGTGAAGTCGCGCAGGCGCAGGTGAATCCTGAACGATACCCATCTATTACCATTTCGCCGCTGCCTGCCAGTGTGTCACGCACGGCACTGCGCGCCTGGAGCAAGTCGAGGCCCAACACCAAGTCAGCTAAGATCGTCTGCACATGGATCTATAGCGTGGCAGCCTCCTCGCTGGCTGCAATGCTCAAGTTGCCCTTGGCGCCGCAGAAGTGGCGCACCAAGTTTAACGTCCTGCCCTTCAGGAATACTCCTAAAAGGTCATGTCTTCTCCCCGGACATGTATCTGGTCCTTGGGGGTTCATCGTCGCCTCCAGGATCGTCTCGTTTGCGACCTTTCCGTTTTGTCCGCTTTCTGACTTCCTTGGCGCGGACGAGGACACCACACGGGCAACAGAAGGAAGAAACGAGACCCTCAATATGATTATTTTCAATGGGGCACGCCTCTCACCACACTGTTGAATGGCATCACCATGAAAAATGCAATCTATACCATACAGAGTTAAGTAGAATCATGTCAACAAAACACTGCGCACAGCGATGAAGCTGCATTCTCATCAAGAGCCAGTCCATTAAAGAACTATCAAAATCTATACGAAACACTGCACGCACGCAGGTGTGATACGACTTCAGGTCACTTGGAAATAAAGCTCGCAAGAAAAGATTCCGAACAGAAAGGGTCTCCGCGCTGCATTTGGCCTGCCAAGCCAAGACCCCAAGGAAACACCGCTGCACCGTTTCCGCTTTCTCTTCCATGAACATGGGCGACAACACCAATCCCCAACAGCCCGGATACTGCCCATGTAGGCGCTCCGCCGCTCAAGCGCACCATGGCTTCTATGATTCAGGGCGAAATTCTGCATGGTCTTGCAGGCCTTCCTTTTTGGGTACAAGGCGGCGCTGTTGCTCTACAGCCTCTTGTGTCCTTGATGGCGCGTATCCTCCAACTTGGAGTGTAGCTGGAGAGAGGGGCACCAAGTGTATCTCGATGATAGCCTTCGTGCCGCCACAGCAGGAAGAAGACCTTGCATCCTCTTGCCTGGCGATTTGCATCGCTGGTTAATGGCTTCAGGGGAAGCTCCACCGCTCACCCTGGTGGACCGTGACACGCTGCTTGCCGAAGAAATTCACCGGCGAGATGTGACTAAGCCGAAGAGGGCTGCATTGAAGGCAAAACCGCCTGTTGGGCGCGGTCCTTCCCAGGGGCTGATGGGTGAAGAGCATCTTATATGCGGTCCTTGCCCAGACCGTGAAGGAAGAGGAGGAAACAGTTGCGTCGCTGGTTACAGCGAAGGAGGATTTCTTGAACACGGCAACGACCAGCCCCTGAGACGAATCTCATCGGTCAGCAGCAACTTGGCTAACGCGCGGGCGGTGACGGACGCCTCAGGATCATCAACGGGAAGATGATGGCGGCGTACTTCAGCACGGTGGACAAGAAGCAGGCAGAGTCAGAGGCTTTGGTGGTTGAGCGCGCTTTTTTCTTGCCGGAAGCCCTGGCAGAGGCCGTTCAGTGGCCGCGGCCCAAACCTGCACCGTCTCGGGAAAGGGATGGAGTAAAGAAAGAAATAATGGCATTGGCGTGAGACCCCAAACAGCGCGGGGGTAGGAAGTCAATACAGGAGATGCAAGCAGCAGTAGCTGCCGAACATCAGTAGCGGATCAGGTAGACACTACCGCAGCTGCGCCAGCAAGAATTTGTTTCCTTGCAAGATTATCTCTGTTGACCAGGACCTCATACCAGGACACCTATAAGAGAATGTCACAAGATGGTCAAAGAAAGACCTCTTGGACGATCTTAGAAGATCTTCATACAAGAACTTCTTATGAGGATCCCACAAGAACTTGCATACAAGCCCCTCTTTTGCAGACCGCCTTCAAGATCTTCATGCAAGGACCTCTTAAGGAAGATTTCGCCAGGATCTCCACAAGATGCTCCCACCACCGCGATATCCACAAGATCTTTTCACAAGGACCAGTGCCTGCAAGGATTTCTGATGACATTTTTCACTAAGGTCTCCACCGCATCTTCGGATCTTTTCAAAAGGAACTGCGCAAAATCATGCAAGAACCTCTCAGAGGGTTTCGCCAGGACCCGTGCAAGATCTTATCACACGGAATGGACTTGCTGTAGATCTTGCAAGATCTTCATACAAGAACCTCCTGAGAGCATCTCGGAAGAGCTTTCGCACGAGCACCTTCCAGATCTTCATGCAAGGACCTCTGATACATGGCGCCTGCAAGATCTTCATGCAAGGACCTCTTGAAAGGATCACCAGGATATTTAAATAGTTACAAGTAAAATAATTAATTATATAGGTTTTATATCCAAAGCAGGTCCCAAATCGAAAATGACGACGGTATCACACAGCGAGACTTTCGACCTTTTCAAAAACTTGCGCCCGAAGTTCACCAGATATTACGCCTGCCATGCAAAAATGACTTCCGAAACCATCTCTCATTTCGACCACACCTGCCAATGTTTTAGTCACGCTCAGAAAGTCCCAGACCTGCGACACGGAAGCAAAAAGTGTCCCGTGTCCTGCGCCTGTCATGCAAAACGAAGTTCTAGACTTCAAGATTTCAAAACGCCCCGAATGTCTCACGCTTGCCGCGAAAAATCGGCAGGCAAGCGCACCGCGCCGCTCACTTTGTGCGAGCCTGCGGGGTCGACATGCACATGGACAGCAATCTCACTAGGAAACCCTTGCGCGAGCTGGCGCAGTCAAAAGCCGCAGACCAGATGGAGCACCTGGATCTAACCCCGACCTTTTACACTTGCCGTAAGACGCTCAGCGTCAACGCTCCCTCGAAAAAAATCCTTAGAACTTCAGATGCTTTAGAATTTTGCTGTGGTGCCTTCCTCCCCTCTCTGTCACGTGTTGTCTTGACCTCAGCGGTGCTCAAGCACGGACACGGATCCGAAACCGGTCCCCTCTCAAAGGCGGGGTGGGGCTGGTTCTTTTGGCTGGCCTGCGCCTGGCTGCTATCCCACCTTGCCCTGGCGCTATGGCTTTGCGGCTGCTGTCCCACCTTGCCCTGGCGCTATGGCTTTGCGAGATTTCTGTACAAGTTCCTTGCGCTGTCTGCGGGTTGGGTGGTGGCATCTCATTGTGTCGTGAAGGAAAAAGGGGAACGATCTTGTGGGGGACACGGTTTGAGTACAGGTTGTTGGTGGCTTGCCACGGGCCGTTTTGGCTCAAACCATTCGCCGCAAATGATGCCTTTCAATTTCCACCCACCTGCACCAAAAAGGCGCGGCGAGGAGAAGCTGGGCAAAGCCGAGCATTGTGGATATGAACAAGGTGAAAGGCTTCACCATGTGGCCATCTAGCCTTGCCTCAGCAGCGCGTTCCCAAAGCCTTGCGCTGTCTGCGGGTTGGGTGGTGGCCTCTCACTGTCCCCTTTTCTTAAACCAACAGGTTGAGGGTTGTGACCGTGGATCTTCAGTACCAGTAGTACCGCACAAGGCGGTGGCGGAAGTTTCAAAACTAGGAAACCTATAGGAGAGGTTCGTTGCTGTGACTGATGGATGGCAGAGCGAACCCACTGATGGACCGACAAGTGGTTGGAGGCAGAGCAGTGTAGTTGTGATGTAGTTGCAGTTGCAGTTGTAGTTGTAGCTTTAGCTGTAGTTGTGGCTGTAGTTGTAGTTGTAGTTGTAGTTGTAGTAGAGTGGTAGTTGTAGCTGTAGTTGTTGTAGTTGTGGCTGTTGTATTGGCAGTTGTAGTTGTAGTTGTTGTAGTTGCGGCTGTTGTAGTTGTAGTTCTAGTTGTCATGTAGTTGAAGTTGTACTTGAAGTTGTAGTTGAAGTTGTAGCGCAGTGCAATGTAGTGTAGTGGTAGTTGTAATGGTTGTTGTGGTTGTTGTGGTTGTAGTTGTAGTTGTAGTTGTAGTTGTAGTTGCTGTAGTGGCAGCTGTTGTAGTTGTAGTTCTAGTTGTCATGTAGTTGAAGTTGTAGTTGAAGTTGTAGTTGAAGTTGTAGTTGAAGTTGTAGTTGAAGTTGTAGCGCAGTGCAATGTAGTGTAGTGGTAGTTGTAATGNTTGAAGTTGTAGTTGAAGTTGTAGTTGAAGTTGTAGTTGAAGTTGTAGTTGAAGTTGTAGCGCAGTGCAATGTAGTGTAGTGGTAGTTGTAATGGTTGTAATAGTCGTTGTGGTTGTTGTGGTTGTAGTTGTAGTTGTGGTTGTAGTTGTAGTTGTAGTTGTAGTTGTGGCTGTTGTAGTTGAAGTTGTGGTTGTAGTTGCTGTAGCTGTTGTAGTTGTAGTTGCTGTAGTTGCTGTAGTTGTTGTAGTTGTGGCTGTTGTAGTTGTGGATGTCATGTAGTTGAAGTTGTAGTTGAAGTTGTGGCTGTAGTTGCTGTAGTTGTAGCTGTGGTTGTAGTTGTAAATGTAGTTGTAGTTGTAGTCGTAGTTGACTGTAGTGTACTGTGGTGTAGTGTAACGTTCCGAAACGAAGCAATTTTGCGAGACTTCCTCCATTTTCCAAGTTGACAACATCAAAAACCAAGCAATTTTGCGAGGCCTCCTTCAAAAATGACAAGTTGAGTCTGCAGCTGACGGCCTCGTACCACTGCGTTTTGCGATTTTTCCATGCCATGTCTCTAAAGTACTGCGCCTGCCACGAAAACGTGAAGCCAGGTCATACGAAGTGCTGCACCTGTCACGCAAAATCATCTTAGCAAACCTGAAGACCTCATATTTCAAAATGCAACCCCTCTCAGGAAATCAGCGCCCTGACCTCTTAACATGTTTGCTTGAAGTGTCTCTTGTACTGCGCCTGCCACGAAAAATGCATCTGTGNCAGCGCCCTGACCTCTTAACATGTTTGCTTGAAGTGTCTCTTGTACTGCGCCTGCCACGAAAAATGCATCTGTGCAGATCCTCTTCAAATGTCCCACGCTTGCCATCATTTTTGACAATGCTACAAAACCCACATGTTAGCTCACCTTTGAAAAGGTGCAAAATCCCTTGCGCCTGCCACACAAAACGACGTCTGGACGTCCAAAAGTGGTCCGAGCATGTGGTGCTTTTAACATTTTCACTTCCAAATGTNGCCACACAAAACGACGTCTGGACGTCCAAAAGTGGTCCGAGCATGTGGTGCTTTTAACATTTTCACTTCCAAATGTGCTTCGCGCCACAGCGCCGTGCATCAAAGTGGTCTGACAATGAGGTGTTTTATACATTTTTACTTGCAAATGTGCTTCGCGCCACAGCGCCGTGCACTTTTTCGACATCTCAATTTCCAACAGTGTTCCGAGACCGCCAGTTTTCAATACTTTTTACTTCCGAATGTGCTTCGCGCCGCAGCGCCGTGCACTTTTTCGACATCATTCGACATCGCAACTTCCAAAAGTGCTCCGAACATGGTGTGCTTTGTCATTTTTCATTTCCAAATGTGCTTCGCGCCACAACGGCGTGCGCTTTTTCCACATCTTAACTTCCAAAAGTGGTCCGACGCTGAGGTGTGTTAACACTTTTTACTTCCAAATGTGCTTCGCGCCACAACGGCGTGCAATTTTTGATCTCTCACCTCACCAGATGTCTCCGCACCCGCCGCTTTAGCGAGCCTATTTTTCGACCCTGCGGAGCCACAAAACATTGGAAAAGCACAGTGTTTCGCGACTTTCCTACCTTTTCGCGCACCTGCATCTTCTCTCTTCTGACTTTCTCCCTACCTGATTGTCTCTCTTCTGACTTTCTTCCTGGCTGTGCTTTTCCATCTGTCTATATTGCGGGAAGGTTTAGCTTCTAAACTTCCTTCGCATAAATATATAGGCGGTAGCGCTTTTCCAGGAATCACGTTGACGCATATTCTTGTGATTGGCTGGAACCTGCAGCGAGGTATGATTCTTGCCTACGAATCTGGGAGTCGTCTGACAGAACCAGACCGTGAACGGCATAATTTCCCCCGTGTTGAGCAATTCCAGAATTGGTTCATGGCATCTGCCCCGGGCAACCCGGTGCTTCGTCGTGCTTTGGGCATCATACGTGAGAAGTTCATCTGGAAAGTTCAGAAGACCGTGGACTTGACTGGTCCGGGAACTCTCAGCGATGCTGTGCATGAGTTTTTGACAGCCGCTTCCAGTGAGCAGGGCATCCTTGCTGAGATTTCCCGCAGGACCAGCTTTTCGAAAAAGTACACCTTTCCGAGTGAAAAACTGTACAACTCTGGGAATCAGACAGTTTGGCTCATGGCCGCAGGACGGGTGGGCGCCAAATTTCGCTTTCACGATGATCCCGTTCGCGAGCTTTTGCAACACACTTTTGCTGGAAGTTGGAAACCACCTGGCATGACGCGCCGTGAACTTGCAATTCCAAATTGACAGGCAGATGTGAAAAGGGCAGAGCCCACAGAAAAAGGAATGCGTTTTCTTGGAGGATACGACCCGTGTTTGAGGGAGTATGAGAGTTGTACATTTTCAAGCAAGCTCGCCCCATTTCAATCCCTTCTTTGCACGAATTGACGCTATCTTGTTGCTAAACAATCACACCCTCCTGTTATACAGAGGCAGGGTAAACTCCAGAAACGCTGCGATGCAGACCTTTACCAGAACATTCGAAACATGTCGAAACTTGAGCCCAGGCACTA